>JAWWEP010032836.1:2149-13784 GCA_035582995.1 Sycophila quercilanae | reverse complement strand
CGGCTGCCCATCCATTTTTCCGTATGCGTCACGTCGCCCGGGGCGCCCGTCTCGCATTGTTTTCAAATCGTTCCGGCGTCAGCGTTTTTCCCCGTAATTTTTCTTTCCGACGGTATTCCCCCCCTGAGACTCCAGCAACACAACGGGACAAAATATGAAGGTGCGGACGAGTCCAATGAAAGGACTAGAATATCGCCGCAACCAACTCACCCCCACTCGATCACGCAAACTTATATATCGTCCAGAATCCGTGCACCCCTGGTCGATATTCTACAGTTCGAAGGATTCCCTAGAAAAGCGAGGCTCACGAGAGAGACCCGAACTCCCGAGTATCCAAGTTCAAAATTTGGACGCACTCGCATCTTTTTCACGGGGAATTCTCATTTCATGCAAATCCGAGACGAATAAGGGGTGGGCCACGGAGTGCAGACGGCGCTGTCGGCCTCCGAAGGGTTATGCATCAAATAGGTATCAGTTTGCGGAGCGTGACGCGCGCGTAAGACGCTGCGGGCGCGACGCCTCACGATGACGTGTTTGCTCGGAGGAGGGAGGAGGAAGCGTAAACGCGAGCGCGGTGTACTGCCGCCGCTGGATGCTGTACAGAAATTGGAAATGCTGTTTGCGAGCGAATGCCGCTTTTCATTAACGTTTCGGCGGGTGTATTGCGCCTTTTTCCCCGCGCAAGTTTAAGTGCTTTCCGGCTTTGAAGCTTTTCCAAGTTTTTGAGTGGGAGAATCGAAATTTCGATGCAGTGTGGTGGGGTTTATTAAGTGAATTGTGCAGCGTTGATCGAATATATTCGCGGTTCTGTGGAATTAAAGGTGCGCAGTTGTGTTCCACAATTTTAGAGATTCGTGAAATAGAATAACTTCAAATTCACACGGTTACGGTTTCGAAATTCAGTGCACCTTAAACATTGATTACCAAGAAAAAAATTACGCAACGTTTATTTTAAATTGATCAATTACTATAATATATTGAAAAAAAAAACGAGTAAATTTAACACAATATAATTTTTTATATAGATTTTCAAATTAAATTATATCTTTTAATCGACTTTAATCGATTGAAAGTAAATCAACTTTATACAGTTTAAAATAAAGTTAAGATTATTAATATTTAATTTTGTTCAGTATAAGCTTAGTCTGATCGCAATTACACGAATATATTTAATAGATTAAAGATATCTAGTTTGGAATCTAATAGAACTCGTTCTGACATAATTTTTTGGTTACAAGTTATTAATAACTATTACGATTATAGTGATATTTAGCAGAATTCAATTTCTTAGCTCCTAACAGAATCCTTAAAGATTCTATTATTAGTTATTTCAGAATTAAAACTTATTACAGAGATTAGTGTTATTATTTACCAATTCTTAGGTGTGAGATAAGTCTATAACTTAAATCTTTATGCAGTTAAAAATAAAACGTGCTGTATGTGCGTGTTATTACTTAAGTTTAATTCTTTAATTAATGGGGCAACCCGTAAATAAATGAAATAATACATAAATAAATAAATAAAATAATAAAATAATAAATTAATTAAGTAATAAATAATAAATAAATAAGCATAAATATATAAAGCTACCTTTCCGCGAACAACTACAAACAATATTTTTAACCATACATTTTTCCAGACCACATGTCAGTCCACACATCAAAGGCTCTCCCCATGAATTAATTTCGAGCTAATCGAGCGCGATGCACCGCGCGCCTCCGGATGAAAGTCGAACGCGTCGCTTCCGACTGGCCGGGCGAGCATAAAAAAATCCTCCCCGGAGCCGTTAAGAGCGCACGCATCGCGAGCAGCAAACAACGCACGAGGCAACCGCGCAGCAGTGCCACCCGTAAATCCGCCGTGAATCTCGAATAAAGCTCGCGTTGCAGCACGGCGTTTACGATGTGGGGGGGAGGAGGCGGGAGGCAGTCGCGCCATCGCACGTGCCGGCACTTTGGCCCGACGGTGTCACTTTCCACGTCGGATATAATGAAGTGCGCACTTACACCCCCGCGACCCGGACGACGGACTCTCTCCTCCCGCTCTGG
The DNA here is from genome assembly GCA_035582995.1 of Sycophila quercilanae. Taxonomy (NCBI): domain Eukaryota; kingdom Metazoa; phylum Arthropoda; class Insecta; order Hymenoptera; family Eurytomidae; genus Sycophila; species Sycophila quercilanae. The sequence goes on along the minus strand of JAWWEP010032836.1, from coordinate 11,736 downwards.
TCTGCGTGACTATGGCTGAGTTTGGGGGCAGCGCATACACCCGCGGGGGCGGTGCTGCCTTTTTCCGCTTGCCCGACATCCTCGAGAAGCGGCCTGTGTGTTTATCGACGTTGTTCAGGTATCAAATTTTGGATGAGAGGCGGGGATGGAATGCTTGCTTTGAGCGAGGGTATGAAAATTTTAGGAGATTGTTTACTTAGATGATTGTTGTTAGAGGACAGGGGCTAGGCATTAAGTTGCACTTTTTTGATTATTATTTTTAATAATCTGATGCGCAGGTGGAAAATATTAGAAATGATGTGCTCATGTGAGGATATACAGAAAAATAAAAATATGTGCTGCTCATGTGAGGTTTCAGAAAAATAGAAATATGTAATTAAAAGGATTGCAGGCTATAGTTGAATTTATCAATTGTGAGAAATAATTATAGTTCAGTTTTTAATGTAGAATTGTTCGAGTGCAACATTCTTCTTTTGAATTAGTAAATCTTTAAAAGAGCTTATGTAAAAAATCATATCTTAATCGTAAGGCTTTGGCCAATTTGAATTTTTTATTTTGCGAAGTGTCAATAACTGAATTATTGTTAATTATTTTATAATAATTTTTAGGGTTCCCTTTGAAAAAAAGAAAATAACAAAAGTATTAAGGTTTCACGTAGCTAATCTTGAAGGTATAGTTACTTCTATGACGCATGTGGCTTTTAAGTAGATAAAGTCAATAGTGATCAGACTAATAATAAAAACAGCTACATGCTTTTAAACTTCACTACACCTACATACTGTTGTAACACTTATAGATTAGACTATAAGACAAAATTAATGATATCATATAACTTTAGTTACATTTAATTGCAGTAATTACAAATATTTAATCAATTAAAATTCATGAAAAACAGGTTCAACGATTTTAATTACAAAATTGACGACTGAAATAAATATTATTGTTTTTCTCAAATTATTACAAGTGTTTTTTATAATCAGTTAAATACTAAATATCACATGTTAATTTACAGCTTCTGTATAATTATAATTATGATTATAATTTACACAGTCTACCCGCAATAAAAAATGTACAAGTTAATATCAAATTATGCACTTCATTGTATAGGTCAAACGCGTTCCAATATAAATGAGTGCATACCACAGTATAACATTCTCTACGTAAATAATTCAAACGCTCGCTCGATTTTCACGATCCACGCGTAGCTTCGAATGACTCGACCAAATATTCAGTAATCACGGCATTATTAATATCGACCGGTACCTCCCTATTCCGCCTAATGAACAATGCCTGACCCAAATATCCCGTCGGCAGGCGCCTGTGGAAAAGCCTAAAACGCCGCGACTCCTCATCGCGTCGGTTAATTCGTGCGCGGGACATTCGATTAATGCCGTTCGTCCGGAGGGGGCGCGAGCGCGTATCCTATTTGTCTGTCGGGCGCGCGACCCGATCGATCGCCGCGTGTACGCGTGGGTGCAACGGCCCGTGAAATACCGGCGCTCGCGGACCTCCTTTCCGCGCCGCGATAAAGCCGGGGCTCGAGAGCCTTCTTTTCGTCGCGCCGCTGCCGAGAGCCGATTTTTCAAAGCTCCTCGCGCGCGCCGGTTAATTTTCTTTTCATTAGAGAGGGGATTCGTGGATTGATGGGCATTCGTTCGGGGGCTGGTAGATTTATAGGGGGCTCGTGGGGATAGTTCTTTTCCCGAGATTTTATGGACCGGAATGTTTCCGAGAAAAGTTGATTTGCCTCGCGAAGATCAATCTTGCGTGAATGCTGGATTATAAATGACAGTCTTAGAGAAGGTTCATTTGAGAAACTGCTTGGTACGTATATACGTTTAACGCTGGTGATCGTTTGAAAAATTTGATGTCTGCAGTTTGTTTAAACTACAGTTTATCTTTGTCGAATAAATCGAGTGTCTTAATTGTAATACTCCTTTATTTCAGAGATCATTTATATTTATTTTTTTTAATTAGTTAAAGAATTAACGGACTTACGAGTTTTTAATTTAAATAGAATGATATATAAGATATAACTATGCAACTGAAAGCATTTTGGATTCATGCTTAAATGAAATTAATTTTTTCATAAATCTCAGTCAGTATAAGGAACACTAAAATTTCCTGTTGTATTTTTTTTTTCGAGAATTTTTCTCTTCGAATAAATTAGATGTGCAATTCCAACTGACCAGAATGCACTTTTAAGCAATTAATCGTAGGGTAGAAAGCAACACTCGACTCGACTGAAATATATCCTCCTGAAGCAATCTAAGTTTCGGAGATTACGTATACCTTATACCTCCCTCCTGGAACTAGATACATCTCACTTGCATACATATTACTATATAATTTTCAAAGTTCATAAACTATATTAATAATCCCGTACATTCATCCAAAACCCTTTTGAAAAGGAACTCATCAAACGACAACAACGACAATGTGTCGATAAACCAAACTGCACAAATCCAGTGAACAAAGCGTCAAAGCAGATGCCTGGTCGCCAGACCGAACTACGAAACCCACGCCACGCTGCCGCAGCAAAGGCGAGGCCGTGGCAAAGAAGCAGCCGTCCTCTTCCCCTCCCAGGCGCGAGGAGAGCCGCAACAGCACACATGCGACGAGAAGCAAGAGCGGCTGGCTCGAGCTCGCGTTAACCACATAGAGGGAGGAAAAAAAGCGACGGCGCGACCCTCCCCCCCTCCCCCCCTCGCCGGTGACACGAGGTTATTTTTGCAGCCTCTCGGCTCATCGCTCCGCGCACAAAAGGGCCCCGACTTCCTGGCACTGACAAGCGAGCGCGCGATTTTCGTATGCTAATGCGCCGCTAGACTGACGGGGCGAAATTTAACGTGGGTCACGACGAGGATCATCGCCGTGCGCCTTCGCGTGCGGCCCCGCGGCAATTATACGTCGCTTCCCGCGCTAATCGATTTGCCCTGGGCTAAACTTAGTTTCGAACTATTGTAATTAAATTTACGACGTGTCAATTTTTTTCCCTACCTTTCGTACGGCGCGCTAAGTGACATCGCGGTGAAGTGGACGTTCATCTTTTCTTGTGGGTGTGTATTTGAAGTACGACAGGGGATTATTCGACTGTTAGAACTTTGATAAATGTAAAAATTTATTTATTTATTTATTTAAGGAAATTATAAGAATTGAAGAATTTTGAAGGCGTAATTATAAGGATGTATAATTTGTGTCAATTATGATTCAAGTGAACAAACAGATGAGTGTTCCTACAGGATTAATTGCGAGATTGTCATAATAGCGTGCTTATACGAAATGACGTCTAATAATTGTATAATATTGTGAGGAATTAGGATTCCATTTATGCTTCAATCGACTTAGCAGATAATACACAGCGAATTATCATATAATCTACATTTCCCAAGAATAAGTAACTCCAAATCCAAAGAAGTGAAATAAGTTGTTACTGCTATTATATAGTAAAAAAATTGACTTTGATAAAGTGACTAAGAAATAAAGTCTCTTTTTAAAAGTTAATTTTTCACTATACATATTTCATAAACACTATTCACAATGCTTCGTAGATAAAATACACTGAGAGAAAAATTTGTTAATTTTAAGTAAATATTTACTTCAATAGTACTTGTTAAATATTTCTTTGAAGCAAGTAATTATTTCTCTGAAACTACTAAATTTATTTAGAAACAAATAAATTCATTTAGTTTTAAAGAAATATTTAGTTGATTCAAAGCAATATTTAACAAGTACTACTGAAGTAAATATTTACTTAAAATTACTAAACTTTTTTCCAGTGTAGAAAAACCGATTTTTCTTGTCTTACTTACAACGCCTACATTCTAAAATAAAAAAAAATCCTCTCAAGAGAGAAGAAGTAAAGTCAAGAGTAAAACGGAGCCATAATCGTAGCGACGACCAAACGCAGGGGGGTCAAAGCAGTTTATCCGGGCATTAGACACGCTGCATAGGAATTTCGCGCTGGCGATCGAGTCGATAAAAGAGGGAGACAGCACGAGGGGCGGGTTGATAGTACAGGGATGAATCGAGAGGCTGCAGGGTGTTGCGTGTCGCGAGGCTACAGGCATCTCCCTTGCAGCAGCGGCGCATCCGGAAAGTGCCGATTCCCTCTCTCCCCTTCTCTCGTTGGATCTCCACCCCCCAGGCGGTCGCGCGCGTTGCTCTCTTCCTCCTCGCGCAACTTCGCTGACACCCCCCCGTTCCAATCAATACCAGATGCCGCGTAGACTGCACTCGCTGGAGAAAGAGAAAGCCGAGGCTCGTCCTCCCGCACGATTCCCCCCCAGAATGGCGAAGAGAAGGAGAGGAGAGAGACACCGAGTTGGTACTGTTCTTCCGAGGACTGTATTATCGCCCATCGCCGCTCTTTGATGAGATTTCGCTCGGCACCGGAGGGGGACTCGGATTCGCTCCCGGCGAGCTTTTCTGTTAATTTTCGTGCGTGTGCGGGGTGTGGAGGCGGCCTCCTGCCGCTGTGTACTTTCGCGCGCTGGATTTATGGTTACGAGCGGGTCGCGGGCGCGCGCAATAACCCGCGAGACCATGGGTAATTGAGTCGTAACTCTTGGAGCGACTCTTACGTACGCACCTCGCCGTCGATGTCATAATCAAAAGGATCCTATAAGGAAATTCACTCATCAGTTTTTCGAGCTTACCAGGAGCGTGTCACACGTCCGGATCACCGATTCGGATGAACTTTTGGATACTGCTTTCTAGTAGCAAATAATGAAAGAAACCACCATTAGTTTAATCTCATAGGCCTTTATTAAATTTTTGTATCTAGCCATTTTTAACTTACACACTGTGATATTTTTACTTTTAACTTTATAATTTACTTTTTTGTATTTTTAATTTTAAGTAACGACTGTGGATTATTTTTACTGTAAATTTAAAATGATTATGAACTTACAGCGCAGTACGTGATTTGTATTGTTGCAATTTTATAACTGTCTCATGTATTTATACATCATCATTATTTGTAAATACTTTAATTTGCAATAAACAACTTTTATGTTCAATTCTATTCTTTATTTAGCAGATATAGCTCGGTTTGTTATAACATTGCATCTAAACCTATATATACGATTTTTTATTAATTGCACATATGAGCAATGTTAATCTTTCTAGTTACACCTGCTAAATAAAGGCCTAGGATTAAACTAATGGTGATTTCTTTCATGATTCTATACTAGAAAACAATATAGAAAGTTTAATCAAAATCGGTGATCCCGAGGTGTGACACTCTCCTGATTAGCATATAAGTACGATCCATCAGCAATGTTATGTTTATACATGAACCTCGCAGTCGAAAACAAAGTCCAACGGTAAACTACTAAAGTAAGTTGAGTTCAGTCCACTGGACTGTAGAAAGTTGCCTTAATCGTAGACTCTATGAAGACTGCTACCGCAGTTCTTGTTGCACATACTTTCGTCTGCTACTAGTAGAGTAGTCTACATTTGATGCGACTCTACATATTTCTCCGAGTATAGAGGCCAGAGTATATCCAGTAACCGTACGCCTGTACTTTTTTCTCAGTGCCATACTTTGAATGAGTGGATGTTGCATCTCTTACGCGAACATCGCCGATGTCATATTCAAAACAGTCCTAAGAGATTCCTTCCGCAGTTTATCCAGTAGCAAAGCTAAATCGGCACGGTGACACATCATCCCCGCCGAGACACTGATATCTAAATCAATGGCTCGAAAGCGCGCGGGGATCCAAGCCCGGGACATAAGCTATAGCCGCGCGATTTACTGGGCCGTTCAGTCTGTGTACTCCTCGGAGGAGTTGGAACGGATGTCCGCGCGACGCCGTACGTGGAATTGAATTGGGTGCATCTCGATTGATCGTAAATAACCAGGGAAAGCCCGCGGGGCTCTCTTGCTTCTTGGAACGTTGCCTGGCACAATCGACGTCGCCCCGCCGAGAAAGAGAGAGAGAGAGGTATACACACGTTTGCATTAGTGATGGGCCGCATTACCGTCGACGCATCGAGCAGCGGGGCAACGTTCCACAGGCTAAACAAGGCCGCGCGGCGCGCCCTATCAAACGAAACCACACTTGAAAATTACATCGGTGTCTCCACGCTGGGAGGTGGGTTAGCTAATTACCTCGTGTATTTAGTCGGTGCCAATGCCGATCCATCCGCTCGTCGATTGTCCTCTCCGGTAGGCTATCATAACACGAGAGAAATAGTATTGATTGGACCACGCCGAGCGAGTACCGCGGCCCGCGGCAATTGAATTGAATATCCCGCCTCATATTGATCCCTTTCGCATTAGCGAAATGCATAGCACTCGGAGGATTACCCTTAATACCATTAAATTTGAACATTTTCGAGCGGTTGCCAAGTAAGGCACAGGTTGCGTATAAGCGGCGTCCTGGACGCCTGCCCAGAATCGATCCTCGATCCAGCCCTCAAGTCGACCTTGCGCCAGTTCCGAGAATTCAACAATCCCGGGCCAACCGAAAATCCCGCGGACATCGTAAGTCACGCGCACCGCAAAGTTCTCCTCTCGGATGGAATCGACGCGGCCCAGTCCGAGGCTTATTCGGCGGGCGCGTAATGGCCTTGTCGGGTAATCCATTAATTGATTTGAATATTCCGGCGCGTAGCCACGTCGGAGGCTGCCGGACTGCGCGACAGGAAAGTGACGCCCCCGTGCACGCGTGTGTACCTTGGGAAAGGTACGTATATATAGGTGCCGGGAATCGATAGGGCGGAGGGGGGTCGAAATCTCGTTCCATTAGAGCGAGGCCCGCCGGTGTCGCGTCCTGTCTCGTGTATATACGCCGGGCGAGGAAAGGGCTGGCGCGCATCGGCCCGTCAATCTCGCCGAGATGTCGGATATAATTGCGTCGCGGTCGAGCGCGTCGCACAAAGGCCCGCGCGCGATCCACCATAACACGGGCGCCCATCGCGGATCAAACGCCGCGGATGAATGCAGGTGCAGGGGTAGGGTTGGACGGACGGCCGCCACAATGAATATGCCGCTCGATTGGGGATCGACTGATCATTTTTGCAGATTGCCGGATGCGCGCGCGAACGAGGCGCCCGGCGATTGTTTGGCCAGATTCGGAGGTGCATAAACGAGTCAACATGATCGATGCAGCCGGCCGGCCGATAGCTCCGTTTCCAATTGTTTCCAATGCATTGGAATTGAAAATTTGCTTCGTTCGTTCGAATGCCATTTCCCGAGTCCGTTAACTGCCCGCGCCTATCAATATTGTCTCATTGTAAATTCACTCACAAAGATGGTTTGCTGCTGTGTTTTGATCGCTGTAGTTCTGTTGGGCGTTACTTTGGTCGAAATTGATGTCGCTTTTTGTTGTGTCTGTTCGGGTGTTCGAACGGTGTAGTCAGCGTTTGGTGGTTAAATTTGAAAATGATGTGAGTTGTATTTAAATCAGTTTCTGCTTACCGCTAAATTCTATAAAACTATTCTGCTCTAAAAATTATTCACGTACAGTGTGTAGTATAAAATAACATGGAATGAAATAGAAATAAAAAAAAACACACGTTTTTCTTATATATAAAAATAAACAAACAGAATTAATAATTTGCCCATGCGAATTCCGATGTACGATAAAATGCTGGGCTTGATAATCCTCATTATAGAATACAATTTGGACAGTTGCATACGCATATGAATACTATAAGTACATAGATCAGTCATAAAAAAAAGCATTTTACTATAAAGCTAAAAAATTCGTCGCTTAATTGCCAATTACTCACTTGTGGCATAAAATAACGTGTAATTTAAGAGGTGATATCTCGCAGGATATTAAGGATCGCTAGAAGGGTCGGCGATCACGTATGAAAATACGTTCCTCCGGATGAATACGTTACGAGCAACGAGATACACTCGCTAATCAGTGCTTGAACAAGTGTCATCTCTAATGGGCAGGTTTCCCCGCGTGAATCGCGATAAATCCAGTTTTACGACTGCCTCACCCCCTCACCTCTGGCGTATATCCATCAGACGGACCAGTCCGTACCACTCGCGGACGCGCGCGTATCTCCGCGAGACAGTCGGAAATTCTCCTCGGACAATTTCCATCCCCTCTGGCGGATCGAAGAGAGAGAAAGAGCGAGGCTCAGCAGCAATACGACGGCGAGCGCGAGAAATTACGACGGCGATAAGGATCGAAGTGCAGACCTGCCAGGGAGGGGATAACACTGGGACTGAAATATAAGCGCAGGAGCGACGGGGGGAATGATGCACCGCGGAGTGAGGCAACGACCAGGATAACGCCTGGTCCTTATCGCTATCATTTGTCCGGGGTGAGGAGGGTGCCCAGTAAATAGGCTAAAAGGAGTCGAGTTACGGAGGCCCTTCGAGGGAGAGAAAAGGGACGAGCTTTTATTTGCTCGCATCGTCGGCGCGCGACTGATATCGGAGCACGTACGATGAACCCTCCCCCCTCATGGTCGAAGTGATGACGGCCTGCCGGAGCACTAATTGTTGGCACAGCCGTTAAATAAACATATTTTACGGGCAGGATATTGCTGCTCGTTAAGTTTATTCTCTGGGCTCGACAGCTTGGAATACTCAATAATGTAATTGGTTCTTTGAATAATACACGCTCGACTTGATCGGATCCATATTTAAAGGAAATAAGCCTTTCTTGGAATCATCAGATAAATTTGTATTGAATCGATGGTTTATAAATAAAATTTCTATTTTTCTATCTCTTCCGGATGATTTATTCATACGACTTCGTAAATAAGCTTTCATTCTTAAATATTTACCTTTATCGTTGTGAGAGACTTTTGTTGAATTGAATCAAATAAAAATTTCTTTTTAACTTTCCTTGTGCAGAACAACAATTGTATGGATAATATAACAAGTATATAATGTAAGCTGTAACTGCATTCGCCTTTTTCATCAAATATGTTTCGATTTCTTGTACCAGTCTGTAAATTCGATAAAAAAAGAGAATGCGATTAACAGCTGTGAGAGACTTTTGTTAAATTGAATAAAATAAAAAAATTTGTTAACTCTCCTTGTGCAGAACAACAAATTCTAAATGCTTAAAAACATTGCCATGTATTATTTTATTATTATTAGAAAGAAAAGTTACAAAAAATTAGCAAAGACTATAAATGTCACTCGATAACAGTTAAAGACATATAGTTTAAAAATGATCCAAACATAATACACAACTGTCGATCACTGCATGAGTACCAAGCCCGTATAAAAATAAAAGTCAGAGGCAAGTCTGACTGAAAAAGTCTAGACAACGGCCAGTCTGGTTATGGCCACTATCACAGACTTTTATTCAGACTTAAGTTGTTTTAAAACTGGCTAAAATGAAAAATAAAAATAAAAAAAATAATAAAAAAAATAAATAGAAATTAAAAGTCTGGAATAGTGGCCGTAACCAGACTTTTTCAATCAGAATTGTTTCCGACTTGTGTCAGACATTTTTTTTTCGCCCGGGATGCGATGAAAAACTTTAATAAATCCTCGTTTGATAAACCGCGCCGACGAACCGTGCAACAAATCAATTTGAGAGCGTCACGAAGAAAGTGTACGTATAAAATCCAGGAAACCCGCCGAGGAAAGAAGCATTGTCCGG
>JAWWEP010032795.1:0-13793 GCA_035582995.1 Sycophila quercilanae | reverse complement strand
GGTATAATTTTATCATAAATTTAATATATTTTATGTATATTATTATTTTATATTTTTATTAATCATTTTTCATATATATTTAGGTCCTTTTTAGAGGAAGAAATTAAAGGTGGTGGACTGCCTTAATTTCCGTACTACTCGCAAACATCTTTAAATTTCCGTAAATATAGGATAAAAATTGAAGAATTTTTCTTTCGACTGGAGGTTACCCTTAAATTCCACGCACCTTTTACGAGATGCGCGCGAGCTAAGAAGGCCAAATGAGTTATGCTCGTCGAAAGTTTCGCCGAAAGTCCGAATCCAGCGAGTAAGATAAATGAATCGGAAGATTTCGGCTGGTGTTAAGATAGTATCCCGCGATTACGCCGGAATACCGGTAGGCACATCCAGCCACATTCCCGCCGAGTTCGCAGGTTAGCGTTCGATGGAACCATTCCAAGATCGATATCACTCTCGGCTCCTCCTCGAAGCGCCTTAATGTACTTTACGTGTTTCCGTCGTCGCTGCGACGGCGGGGCACCTGCCGCCTCGTGTCAACGGTGACGACGCGCCGTCGACGCTTTCGCTATTTCGCGAATCGTCGTGACCCCATTTTTCATTCACCTTTTTTTCGCAAGGTGATTCGCGGATTTCTGCCGGATCGTCCTGCTCGGATTGAATTATTTAAAGTACTATTTATTTAGCATGATTATTATTTTATAAAAATAGTAGTTTTTATTATCAGTAGACTTCTTAAGCTTTTCTATTTATTATTAGAATTCTTGTATAGTTTAGTTACAGTCCGATCTTAAAAAAGTGATGGCCTTTGTTGTGAAGCATTTAATACGTAAACGTGATTATTTTGAAACGCACTAAACTATAATGGCGCCAAAATTCAAAAATTTGTATAGAAATTTTACGTTTTAACTTAAATAATAAAGGAATTTTTGTTTGTTCAAAAGAAAAGTTTACTGTAAATCTAGTAAAATTTAATGTAAATACTAGACCGGAAGTATTACATTAATTACGATTACATTAATTTTCACAATCATCACCGTAAATAGTAAAAAACAAATAAACAAATATTATCATCCGCAAGTGACATTAAAAAAAAAGTCCCGACGAAGCCTTTCTTTTTTTTTTTTTTAATCGCGAAGGGCTTGAAAGAAAGCAAAGTGACCAAAGAGCCAAAGAGGAGAATGCGAAGGAACGCATATAACTCTCGTATACCGTGGGGGCAAGGAGCGTCGACGCTGACGACGCCGAGCTCGCGGCAAAAATAAACGGGCAATTAACATTCCGCTCTCATCTATCTATCTCCGACTATCTCTATCTCTCGGGCAAAGAGTGAGGCGCGCAGGCGCGAGCCAATGGGGAGCCGAGAGCTCGCGCCGTGCGCCATCGGTATCTCGAAAATTTCAGCCCCGAGCCAAAGATTCTCGCGCGAAATTCGCGGAATTCTCGGCCGCCGCCGCAGCCGCGAGAGCTTTACTACTCGCCACCAAAGCTGCATATATACGCGAATTTCGAGAGAGTCAAACGCGGCCAAAGTTCCGAGGCGTTTTTTTTTCTTTTTTTTTTGCCTCGTTGAAAGATTGCGTCGCTTATTTATACGGCGGACTGCGTGACGTTTTCTCAAAAATTTTAATGAATGATCAATTTTCTTTTTAATTATTAGAAATGTTGTTTGTTTAAAATTAACATATAAGATATTTTTAACTGTGTGAATATGAAGTAACATGTGATAGTTTAAGTAGTCAATTATTTATTGAGTTATGTAATTAGTGATCGTTAAATTTCAAAAGAATACGAAAGAGACACTGAAAAGTTGTTTGGAATTGAAATTACTATTTTTCACAGTGCCTGAGGTACGTGCTGTAATTCACAGCTTTTTTACGATCAATTTTGTAAAAAATATGATTCAAATAAAAGTGTTTGCTATTATTCAGCTCGAAGGAGCTTTCAGTTCAAAAAAATCACTTATATTTAAAATTTAATTTATTTCTTAGTATACTAGGCAAAACAGTAAAAATTACTCCAAAAATTTATTGAGTGTACAGTATTAAATTTTCCTTATAAAACACTTCTACCGGTCAAACGAAATGATTTATTGCAAAGAAGATTGTGTTGTCTGGTTACTTAACACTGATAAACAAAAAGTTGCAAAAATTAAGAGCTGCAATCAGCAGTGTCGTGGATCTCCCACCCCGGTGATTTTTATTGTGTTTATTAATCATCGTTATTTTTAGTTAATACCCACGAGACTGGTCGAGTACCTAGACTATTTGCTGTCCCACTGAACGTCGCAGTATTTTAAGATTATCATTATCGGTCGAATTCTTCCGACCTCTCCTTTCCACTGTCCTGCAGGAAATAAATCAAAGCCCTTCGCGCTCGCACCACTCGGTGTATATATATATATTTCCTCGTTACTTATTCGAAAAAAAGAAAATAGACGTCAATGCGTTTGTTTCGAAGTTTATCGTAAAACACAGAGAATACAAAGCTCGAACTCTTACACATTCTTTCGGAATTTTCTCCCCAAAGGCCAATTTAAAACGAGTTTAATTTAACGCATTCTAAGCCCTGCTTATTCAATTTAAGGAGAAAGGCTAACTGGCAGTGTCTTGTTGATCACTTTGAGAAAATTCTAAAAAGCCATAGTAGAAAGAGATAGATAAATGACCATTTACACACCTTTCATAACAAAATTAAAAAAAAACTAAGACATATAATGCATAATAAACAAACGTAAATTCATTTATACATCAAATATATACGTAAATTAAATAAGAAAAAGATATTTTATTCAAAGATCAAAAAATTCACTAATAATACTGTGTATTATGCTTTATTCTCTACGAAATTAAAGCACAAATTGCATTATAAATTTAAGTATGAATAAATAAAATATTATTCTCTTAAATTTACAATATATAATCTGAATCTAAATTTTGCTTATCACTTCATTCATTAGCAGCAATTTTTACTATATGTTTTATAGTAAAAATCGTCGTAGGTCGAGTACGTCCCACTGTTCCTACGGAACCTAGTAATTTTTACCATAACATTCCTCTCAGTGTAAAAAATACTTTCTTTAAGAGAGAAAGAGAGAGAAGGCGATATAATCGGGTGCCCGGAGGAAAGCGGAGATGCGGCGAGCTCTCGCAATCGAGAGGAAAGAAAACGGCGGACGGTATATGCGCTCGGGAAAGAGCGGCGAGGCTGGAGGGGAGGAGGGAGGGGGGCATTTGCATCGGAATGCAATCCCCCTCGCATGCTCCTCGCGCGTATATACACGGACTACGTGCGGCAGCGCCGCGGATGCAGCCGCGCGGCTCGCGCATTTTTCGCGGCTTTCGAAGGCGAGTATCTCGCGGCGGCAGCCGAGTTTGTTTATACGCCGCGACCAAGTCCCCGATGCTTTAATGGATCAAGGATTCGGCCGTCGCGTGTTTTGGAATTTTTCGTCGATTTTGGCCTTTCTCCCGTTCTCCTTTAAACCCGTTGCCTCTCTCTCTCTCTCTCTTTTTCTCTCGAGAGTTGCCTCTTTTCTCGACGCCCAGTTGTTTTTTTTTTATTCGCTGATTTGAGTTTTTTTTTAAGCTTGGATTCTATGGAGAAGCTTTTGAAAATAAATTCTAGGCTGGAAGAAATTTCTAGTGATATTTACGCTAGAGTAGTTTAATGTAAGAATATTATATGGAAAAGACAGTTGGTGCATCCTAAATCGTATGAATTTATTTGAACATCAGCTAATAAATTACGAGAAAAATTACGTGAAAAAAATTGTATATAAAATAACTCTTGTAAAAATTAAGGAGAATTTTTGTAAAAATTGCGTAGTTTTTTCTAATAAAATGACTAAACTTTTCAAGGATTCAATTAAAAACCGACGTAATTTGTTCGTAAAAATTTCCAGTGTGTCTCAAGCAATTTTTCGATGAACTTCGCCGTAATATTTACGCGAACTTTACTCTCAGTGGTATTCGGAAAAATGTTAAAGCTGGTTAGAATAATTGCGGAAGAGTGTACGACTAACTGCGAGCTAAAAACACATTGTGCCTATCTTTACCTAGAATATCTCAGTTCTACGAAATGTGGCATTGAAGATCATTAGTGACGCGAAGTAAGCAGCAAAGTAGAAGCGGAATACATGGGAAAATCTTAGGCGGCGCGCCGAGGGCGTCTCGAAGACGCTTGGGTCTCTCGTGTTTAGTCTACGATTTCCGATCCGCACGCGGCCAAGGGAATCGACGCAAACGCGGATATACGTAAGCAAAGGAGCCTGTCCAGATGTTGCCAAAGCTAATTATAGCCATCACGTGATTCCGACTCATTTTTCGTTTTTTTTTCTTTTTTTCTTTTATTTAAACAATTGTCAAAGTACTTGTAACCGAATTATTTTGGCACTGCAGCAACACCAATATACTCTCTGAATTCATTCCATGCAGTGAAATTTTCACTGATTTCAACAGTTCACTAAATTTTTAGCGAAAATTCTCTTGATTTTCAGAACAAATTTAGTAAATTTTAAGTGTAAATTAATTTGATTTGCAGTGGAAAATCAATTAATTTCCAGTGAAAAATCGATTGATTTGCAGTGAAAAATCAATTAATTTCCAGTGAAAAATCGATTGATTTGCAGTGAAAAATCACTGGATTTTTAGTGAATATTCACTGAATATTTCAGTAGATTATTTTCACCAGTCCATAAAGTGAATATTCACTTTGAGATAGCGTCTTTGAGATGATCCATACTAATGTAAATCGTGAAAATTTACTGATTGAAAAAATCATTGATTTTTCAATAAATAGAATTTAGAGAAGGTAATCGCGCAATAGTGAAAATACGCGAAAAAAAAACAAAAGAGCAAAAAAAAATAAATAAATAAATAAAGAAAAAACGATTGCGCCGACTGCCGTTAATCAACGGTAAGGAGCAGAATACCCAAAGGTCCGTGCGGCAGCGACGTAATTAGCGAGATAGCAGCGTGTACATTGTGTCGCCGGCGCAGATATAGCCAACTATATATATATATACGCGATGCGGAATGCGTTCCGGCTGTCTCTGCCTCACGAGGGCGCCCCTTTGAAATCGCGATCGAAATCCGCATGGCTGACCGGAAGTTGCCGCGATTTCCCACGCAGCCAGTCCCTCGATTCTCCCTCTCCCTCGTACTCATAGTGCCCGCGAAGGAGCGAGACGAGCCTCCGCACGCACTGCTTTTTTTCGGACTCGCGATCTCGCCGGGATTGGGTTTCGATCGGCGCGTCCTGCCGATGGGCTTGATTGATTCGGAGGGGGAAGTTTTTTTCTCATTCTGCCTTGTTCATTTGTACTTTTGTTTATTTCAAGGATATACGCTCGGGGAGGGACGCTTTAAGTCGACTCGTTATTAATGATTATATCATTTGAATTAAACGAGAGTAGTGCGGTCTTATTATATTCCGACGGTCTTAGCCGTTTTTTATTTTATTTTATTTTGTTTATTGGATAAGAAAAAGAATGAGTGCAGTAAAATGTTTTTTTTTTAGATTAATTTTATGTCGAGTATATTCTGCTGACTGTTTTGTAAAATTTTTAGTTCCTCTGATGGAGATAAGAAACTAGAATCTAATTTGCAGGCTAATAAAATTATATAATTTAGTATCCTCTGTCGACTATATATATATACTTTTAGTATTATTTATAAACTTAATTAGGAATAAAATATTCGATCAAACGTTTACGTTGAAAATTTAATGCGCACTAAAATGACTGGCACGCCATGTTTAGTAGCTTTAAAAGGGATATAATAAAGTAATTACAACTCGACAGTTCTTACAGCACTAATAGTTTCTACGTACTTCAAGTCTAATAAATTTCCGCTTTATCCATTTTTTTGTTAAAATTTCTGAAGAGTCAAAAAAAAGAAAGAAATATATATATAAGAACGCGAAAAAGGGAATGAATTTTTAATTTTTAAACTGTCACCTCGCGAAGACGCATCGAGTAGCTGGTAAAACCACTTTTGGAAAGTGAACTTTGAAAAACTTTTTATAAGTATATTTCCGTCAGCTTTCAATGAGGAGGTGATAATGTCGCTCCTCGAGTACCAGATAAGGGTTTTCGTATCGCACCACTTAAAAAAAAGTGGAATGTCTACTATACATAAAGCATTACATACATTTCAATGAATTCCTTTGAAACAGTCAGCGAGCCTGCATAGTCTTTATTTCACTATACTCGAAATTAGAAATTTTTTACAGCAATTACCCTCGAATCTTCTCCGAAAAGTATTTTCACATTAATAAATTGTGATTGGAAATCAGAATATACAAATGCTATTAATATAAACAGTTTTTTAAAAGTTTCTTTTATTTTTAACTACAGTTTTTAAAAAAGTTTTTAAAAACTGTAGTTAAAAATTACGGAAAATGCGATAATTCAGTATGATTTTTTGTTCTCACTCTTTAACTTAAAACTCTTTAAAAATGCCTTACTGAGTTCGCTATACGACGATCTTGCACTCCTTATGAAAACTAAGAAAATCGATAAATCCTGAAGAGTCGGAAAAATTTTTCAGCCGCGCCACGTGCAGGACGCGCATATAAATCAGCGATTTAATTATCGCCCGTAAAAAATCATAACAAGAGCAGCAGCTTATAAATCAAGGCGCATCTCAATGAACGCGCGACTTCGGTAAGAAATACAGAAAGCTCAAATTCAATTATTATACATGATTAATAACAGCGTGTACCGTGAAATTGCGCTCGTAAATCAAACACCACGTCCTAATTAAAATTTTCCAACTTCGCGTCGACGTATTTTAGAAGCCACGTGCGATTTTTTCTTTTTACTTTTTTTTGCGTCTCTCCGATCGTCGATCTAGCTTGTCCGGCGTCGCGCATGCGAATTGCGCGAGCATTTACCTAGAAGTTAAAAAAAAAAATTAAAAAGATCGAAAGTACACGATCATCTTGTTTGATTAGCGCCGGGGATATATATTCACGTTTTAACGGCGGTCTGATTTATGGACAGAAGTGGACAAGTTGCTCGCGAGCCTTCTATGCCTTTTTTCGGGCAAACTTCGTCTCGAATAAATTGCCCGTTTTCATGCTGTCGCGGCCAGATTAGATATTGCTATATCCGTCGCCTTTTCGCGGGAATGATTTAAGGCTAAGCGTAGATTCGATGATTGCCTGCCTCCGCGAGGGCTCATAATCTGGAAAGTATAAAGTGACAAACTCGAGATTTTTTTCTCTCCTCACCGTAAATGCTTTCGACGGACTGGCTTCTTTAAGAGCGCGACGATATTTACGACACCTTTTTTCTTACATCCTCTGTCACTAATCTTTTCCGTCGTCGCTTTTTTTTCTAAGATAACACACGTTTTAGTTACTACAATTTTTATTGTTTTTCAATCTTTTTGTTTGTTTAAATTTATTATTTATTTACTATACTGAGAGATTCAAGTGAGTACACGGTGAGAAGAGTTCAAGTATAAATGACTATACTATATTTTGTAAAGCGGGGATATATACTCGACAAATCAAAAATTTCAGGAAAGAACATTTCCTCCGTGTAAAATTAAAGAAGTAAGTATTATTAGATAATTAATTGTCCAGATTTTTCAAATATATCATTCATAAATTACAAGTACATTCACAAAAAGAAAGTAAAAAAAAAGATTTTTTCAGTTTATTTTAATAGAATAGTACGTTTAAATCGCGTTCCAACAATAATAATCATTTGTAAAATAATGTTCGAGGCGCGAGCGAAATTCCACCTGCGTATCGTAAATACTCGAAATTCTCCATATATGGACCATGAGGCTTCTGAGCGACGCGCGAAAAAGATCGTAAAGTCCCTTACTTATTCGCAGGCAGCGCGATCAGAAAATCGGCCCTTATCGACCGCCCCGATCGCGCGCCGTACGAAAGCGTTTATTTACATAATGCGGGTAAAACGCGGGAGCAGCGCGAGTTATTCGATTCGGGCTTTTGAAAAAAAAAAGAGAGAGAGAGAAACGAGGGAGCGGGCCGTACATATCCAGCATGTTTAAGAGCTGGACGCGATCTTTAATTTCGTCTCCCTCCGAGTTTCTTCGTGCATTCTTTTCCAATCGTTTGCACCTTCGACTTTCTTTTTCAGTCCGCCGCTTGTAGATTGGACCGATATAGCGAAAAAAATTAGCCGGTTTGTAAATATCGGCTATGAAAAAAAGTCTTCGTAATTTATTATTTTTTTTTTGTGACACGAAATAATATAGTTTTAAATTCGCATAAATAATTATTTGTTCTAAATATACGAATATTTTTTATGAATAGAAGGGAATCGAATAGTTTTAATTTACAAAAATATGTAAAATTTACAAGATCCGCGTACACTAAAATTATCATTACAATAAACAACGATTTTCAAGTCATTTAAAACGATATCAGTCTAATCACTGCAGCATTGCTGTAGAAAAATTTATATTACAGCATAAGAAAAGATTTAAAATGACTAGATAATACATAAGTTAAAATGAATGGTTTAAGCTAAATAAAAAATTAATGATTTCATATCTTATAATAAAATAAATAATAAAATTTTGCATGTTAAACCATGAGCATGAACAAAAATATGGATTATCATAAACAATGGATTATAATTAGTAACAATGCGATTGCAGTTTAGAATGCAGTGCCTTGACACAAATGAATGAATAAAAAATGTACACGTGCAATAAATAATTTCGCAGACTTTTTGTTACAATAGCACCGCGCGGCTGTAAAAAAAAGAACAAATTGGACGTCTTAGAGCCAGTGCGTATAAAGAATGGAAAAACAAACGAACGTGGAATATATTCAAGCGGAGTCTCTCGTTTTTTCCTCTTTTCACGCAAGCCGTTTTCTTTGTCTCCCTCGAGTCCTCTTTTCTTTCTCACAGAAGCGCGCGATCGCCGTGAACGGGTCGAGTTCACCGCCGACGCCCACACCACGTGACAGGAAGTGGACATTAAAATCGAATTTATGAAGACTCTCGCGGGTGACTGAAATTTTCGAATTCCTCGGGCGTTTTACGCCGTATCGCTCGCGACTCGCCGTATATAGGCTTTTGTTCGACTCGCGCGATAAACTATACGTGGAGGCGTCGGAGGAGGAAAGAAAAAACGAAGGAGACTTCCTTTAGATTAGATAAAATTAATGCAAATTAAATCGCGTTATTTAAGATTCGTTTTTTCGACTCGCACCGATTTTTTTGTTCTCTCTTTTACCTGACTGCATCTGCTCGAGGAATAAAATATACCTAAAACTGTAGTGTATATATTAAGTCTCTATATAATATAGTGCTATTATAAGAACTTTTTTAGTCAACATTGCAGTAAAACAGTAAGTAGAATTCTAAATATTTTATTTTTACCAAATATTTTGCTTCAAAAAGTGTTTCAAAATAAATTTTTCTATCGTTATGTATATTACGTTTTTCAGAACCCTGTAGTATATAAATCTGAACCACATCGTACAACGCAACGTAAAAATATTTAAGGAATGCTCCCTTTTTTTCTAGCACGCAGAGAAAAATGTTAATTACAATGCGGAGGTTACGATAAAATATGGTTAGAATTAATGTAGAGTTAGAAGAGTCAGGAATACCGAGCCAGCTGCATTCTCCGAGCCTTCATTTGCATATTAATTGAAAATACATTTTAACAATCGATTCGCCGGCCGCGGAGAATAGAATGAAGAATGGACGCAATCACAAAGCCACCTAATCCGTCAACATCGTCGACTGCACACTCGACGTACTGTAATATACCCTTCAGTCGTTTTGTATCGGGAAAACAAATATGCAGACACCGTAACGACTCGATCGATCACACCTCTTCAGGAGATTCCCCATTCTCCTCCTTAGGAATCAATAATTCTCCGATGCGTCCTAAAGAAAACCACGTCCCTCGTCATTTTTCACGAAAAGTTCAAGGTCCCAATGCACACTGGAACGAAAAGGATGAAGTATACAGTAAAAAATCGGATTTTTCTGAATTTTAAGGTCATCGCGATTTTTCAAGTGATTTCATACGCTTTATAAATTGTAGTGTATAATTTTTAATTTAAAGTGATCAGAATTTTTATTTTAAAATAAATTTTATTAATTTTAAAATAAAAATGCAGGCTTCAACATACGCTTAAACATTTAAAAAGCACAACAAATTTAAATATCACAAGTGTTTCGTGTATTATTTGCAACGAATTACTAATTAAGTCTTACTGAATGAAAAAAAAAAGTTAACAAAAAATGCATCTTTACCTTAATTTACTTATTTATCCAGAGTAATACTAATATAGTATATTACATTAAGAGTAATAGTACATTACAAACAAGTAAATAATTCCTGTATACTCTAAAACTGAAAAGTTATACCATATCGCAGGCGCTTGAAAAAAAATCACAACAACATTAAAATTTAAAAAAAAGCCGAATTTTCGCCGCATTTCAGCCGTTCCATCCCACAATACGTCATAAGCGGCGCGCGCGACTTTCGAACGATTAAAAAAAAACAGAAAAAAAAGCGGCGCTGCTGACACAATCAAAAAATGCGCGCGCAACGAAAAGCGGCGGCTCGAGCGTTTCTCGTGCGCCTTTCGAATTTTTCAATAAATTCAAGGTGACTCGCGCGCGGGCGAGCAGCCGAGCCGGTCTAGCCCTATTTCGCGCCGCTCACCTCTCGTCGGGCTCGCAAGAAATCCGTGGGAAGTCGCGCGAACGGGTCGCTCGTATATATCGCGGCGCTCCGTGTCCGCGCCGCACCGCCGTGGAATTCCACAAAATTAATAGTGCAAGCGTAGAAAATATAAAGCGATTCCAGCTTGGGGAGTTGCCGCGCAGGTGAAGAAATGTTAATTTGCGTTTCTTCGAGAGGGAAAGAGAGATAGAGAGAAAGAACGAGCTTGTTATTTCGCTATCTTTTTTTTATTTTTATTTTTATTTTTTTTTTTTCCTCTTTTCTAGCCACGGCTAAACGGCCTGAAAGCTCCGCGCGGGGTTAATTAAGGCGAATATGAGCGAGGAAATTTTTATTTTTCATCGCGGGGCGTATGTAAGCATACGAGAGATCGTAATAAGCACGTGCCGCGCGGGATTTTTAAACGGGATATGTATATAGTGGAATGACAGAATGGCTCGTAAAATACTGGAGCATAAATTTTTCATTCATATTTATTCTGTAAAGTTTTTTCTTTCTTTTTCTTTTTTTTTTATGCAAATTTAAATGCAATTCTCGCGTGCTTACGTAAGCATATTTCGCACTGCGGAGAAACACATGGGGAAACGTGGCTTGCACCTATTCGCGAATGGCCGACACTTTTTCCAGTCTTTTTCCGTGGAGTTACACGTATACTTCGGGGAAAATGATCATCAATCTTCGCGGGAGAGGCATTATATCAAACGGTCGCCCGAGAGTCGCCCTATACGTACGGGCCAGTGCAAAAATGGTAAATTTAACGGGGCGACGCGTACATTAGGCAAGGCATGTGTGGAGGATGTCGGTCCATCGTGTTGGAAGGTGACATTTCGTCGCCTCACGATGTGAGCTCGTCGGGCACGATTCGCTGCACCTTTTGTAAAATATGTTATGTACGTGTGTGTATATATGACTGTGTAGTCGCGGGGCTGGGATTCTTTGCGTTGCCTTTGAGTCGTGAGAAAGCTTTTTCTCCCGAGCGAAAATCAAATTTTCATTCGGGCATTATTTGACGCGTGGTATACGTTGACGGCTAAACGAAAAACATTAATATTTATTTTAATTTTGATTTAAGTTCAGAACACTCATTTTTATGTGACCAGGGAGAAAATAAAATGACAAACGTTCGACTCGCTGTATGCTCTATACGAAAAAAAAAACAGTTTAAATCCGAGAATATATCGGTTCTTAAATGATTTCGCTTTATGGGTGAAAAATACCGAAATGAAATTCTTAGGCTTCCATTAATTTCGCGTTCCATCCCTGTGAAATCGATGTTACTCGTCTATTATCGATAAATCAAATCTACAGTTTAATTCGCGAGCGTATAAAGCGGCTATTCATTGAATTCAATTTGAAAGTTTTTTCAGTATTTTCAGCGCGATTTAATACGCCATTAGCGGCGGAATCTCGAAAAAAAGCGATCGATCGTGTGTACACCTGCGTCTTCTTCGTTATATTATCATAAAACTTCGATTAATACGTCGTTTTGCGGTCAATCCAATCATTCCAGAAATTTCTATTCAAAAAATTGTTATCAGAAAATATTTTCACTCGCCACACCCCCGTTTTGTAAATATATTAATCACCAAGTAATTTAGCTTTTTTTTTCGTCGATAAAATTTTTTACTCGACAAACGAGTGCTTATCCAATTTATTGCTTTCGTGATTACGTGATTTTATGCGAAGTACGCCTTCTCATCTTAAATTCAGAATCTTTTTCGAATTCCTCATCGTGAAATAAATTCTCTAAAATCGAATATAAGTGAAATTTTTATTACTTTGAATAAGTACAGTATGTCTCAATTATTTCAATTATTATAAAAGTATACAAAGCAGTTGCAAATTCACTTAAAATAAATAAATTTTAAGTTTATATTGGAATTTAGAGAGAATATAAACATTCATATACGACAAGTAAACCCTATTAAAAAAATCCTCTCTTAAAAAAGCCTCGAAAACGTGAATGCAGCGATTGGTTCGTGGATCAATATCCACCACATACAAAATTTCTTAATCTCAAAAATGAGACATGAATAAATAATATAAATAAAATAAAAAAAAATAAATAAAATGAATAAATAAATAATAAATAATATAATGAATAAATAGTAGAAAGGGAATGGAGAGCGCGCGAAGCGGATTTTGCTAGTATATAAAAAACGAAGGAAAGAAAGAAAGCGAAAAGTTCGCTATTAAAAAATATGAAATCCGGTAATAAGCCAAGCATCCCGATATCAGCGAGGAAATCCGAAAGAGGTTGGGGGGAGGTAAGCGCTCCCGAAGCAGGGATGCGCGCCGTCGCGAATCGCGACGTTTCGGCTACCGGCTTTCGGGCTCTCCCGCTAAGTGAATCCGCAATCGCTTTATAACGCTGCCGATGATAAATTGCATCGCGCGTAATCTCGGCCTCGGCGCCTTTGTGCCGAGCCGACACACGCGCCGCCGACTCGTAAATATTCGGCCCCTCCTCCTCCGTCTTCCCTCTCGCTCTCTTTCATTTTTTTTTTTCGTTTTGCTCCCAGCAGTGCGGGGAAGCCAGGAGGGGAGTTAGGATCGCGAAAGAAACGTGTCTTCCGACTCGCCGACAAGTTGGCTTTTTCAATTTACGAAAAAAGGAGGGACGCCGCATATTTTTGACCGTTTCCTGCGCTTTTGCGTTTGGTTTGCTCCTTTTTTTTCCCCCTTTTTTTATTTCTTTTTTCTTTTTTTTGCGTGTGTGTGCTCGACATTCCTTTTAATTGCGTTGATTCGTCGAGGAGCGGAAAAATGTTCTTAGAGCGGACTTCGAATTTGGAATAGCATGACATTAAAAATTTTGTTCATTGTGCCAATTTACGAGCCGCATAAACCGGAAAAAGTATGACTGTTTTAATTCAGAGAAATTTTTATAATGGCGTACTATAATTTACATATTGAACTATTATCACGTAAAAAGTCACTATTCGGATTTTCTTAAACTGAAATATACGCTAGATAATTTTTTAAGTTCGAAAATTTGATTATATCGCGCTGCATCTTAAGGGGGGGGTTTATACCTAAAAAATTTTTTTTGAAAAAAAATTTGAAAATTAAAAATTATAATAAAATTTATATTTTCTA
>JAWWEP010032774.1:0-13798 GCA_035582995.1 Sycophila quercilanae | reverse complement strand
TGACCCCTGACACTGATAGTTGACTGAATTTCTCTAAACCATTTAATTATTTTTCTGTTCTCATTCGAAAAAAAAAAAATACTGACAGAAAAAGAAATTTTTTAACCATTCACCGTAATAGGAAATCCGCGGAACGGCTGACAACGGCAACTTAATTAATGGCGGGGACTGGCAGGTTTGTGCGATTGATAGAAAATTTTCGATTCCCGTCACGAATTTCATTACGACTTCGCGAAGTTCACAAGTCTAGAAACAATCCTCGGAGGCCCGGGCGCCAATGAAAAATTTACAGTGCGAAACACCTTCGTTAATTTTAGGTCAATCAAATGAAAACGCTTAATGATAAATAAGTTTCGCCAACTTTCCCCGACGAAGAATGAAAGCCCGTTCACCAACGAACTTTTTCCCGCCTCCCCTCTAACCGTGTCCCACCTCCTCCCTTTTTTATTCGTTCCCAGGCGCAACAGCGAAACAAATTTTTCAGTTGAAGCGTGAAAAAGAATCGAGAGCTGGAATACGTAATTATAACTTGAAAGCGAGAGAAAATCAACTGCAAAGAAAGACTTTTCCTAAGGTCCCCCTCTCGGGAAACTTTTTCAACGACACTGCGCGAGCGTGAGAAAGAACGGGAGTAAAAAGTCCGGCAAGATCCAGACACCCTCGCTCTGTCTCATTTCGAATCAAAAGAGCTGGAAAACCTGGCCGCTTAAAATCGATCAGGGCTCTCCTTACTTCCGCGGATTTGCCCGCGCGGCGAGTTTATTGCGAGCGTCAACGAGACTCCGACGGTGAGGAGGAATCCCCGCGAGGGCCGTAGAGCTTTGAAAATTCCCCCCGCCTTGAACTTCTTATTTTTCTAGCGCCCCGAGAGGGGGAGGCCCTGCTATCCCGGATGCGTTTTTCGATGGGCCGTGCCAGATTATTCTTTAGATTTGGCGGGCCGCCAGTGCGTGTGTACAATTTACAGTTCGCGAGCGTTCCATTAAGCGCGCTCCGCACTCCTCCTTTTTTGCCAGCCGCGTGCATGCGCGTGTATCGACTTTAATGCCTCCATTTGCCGGCGTTACGAGCCGCCGCGTCGACCCTATTTATGCTCCCGGCCACCGCCTCCGCGGCTTATATTATAGCACCGGCGGGTATCGAGAATCGGCAAGATTACTGGGGCGATGGTTATTATTGCGACTTGTAAATACGAGCCATTGTGCGGCGGCGCCCGACTTTCCTAGCCGCCGCGAGCCGAAGAGAAAGTAGGCGAGGCATTTTCGTGGAATTCGAATCGGCGAACGAAAGGGAAGCGGTTTCGATCATGGAAAATCAAGTCCGTTATCGGGCGCGCTGATCGAATTGCGAACTCCTCTTGGAAAATTACGACGTTTCAAGGCTGGAGCGCTAATTTCTGCTCAGTTAATATTACGGCTTTCTTTATTATTTTTACGAGTTGCAGGTGCCTCTGCGGATTACGCGAAATTAATTCTAAACGATCGATCGAAATTAGCTGAAGGAAAAGAAAAAGAAAGAGCAGGTTGGAAACGAGGATAATCGATATTGTATTTTTTAATTAAGTTGTTATTGTTTATCGCTCTACTACAATCCCGCAGCGGAAAGGGTTTAATAATAACTATCTGATAGTACTCGTCGCTTATGCGAATAATGTACAACTTGTTGGTTAACCATTCGTACAAACGCAATGGGTTAACGATGCGTATTTTACGAGCTACCAATAACAAATTTACCTAGTCTAATTAAGCTCTCGCACGAAAACAAAGATCCATTAGAACGTAAATATTCCGTTTATAAAAGGGGACGCGTTACATTATTGCGAAAAATGCGTAGGCTGCTTTTAATGCCGCAAAAGTTTTTCGAAGTATTTTCGGATCACGCGCTCGGAAAATAATTAATCGACGTGAACGGCAACACCAGTGAGGCGAGCTCGTAAAGTGCGCCGTTAAAAATATACGTGATTACGTAGGAAAATATTTTCGGTCTGGGAACATTGAAACAAGGGTGTCCCCGCCACTCTTGAAAGCCTGGTTTATTAATCATTTAATAAAACGTCAATGCGCGTATATACTTTCCCCGTAATCCAGCAGAGCTTGCGCGTACATTAACTTTTTAGCGTCGCGCTTAATCCGTAAGAATAATGTTTGCGCTTACCGACGGCAAATCACTGACTCTGATTGACATTAATCCGTTTTGAAAGCTGCCTATCCACCGTCAATGCGAACGCGGCGCTCGTGCGAGCGAGACGAGGGAACAGGCACGGATGCGCTTTTTGCACGCTGGCTTCGTATACGCGCGAAGCGCCAAATTCGAAATGAACTCCGGACGCGGTACAAGCGAGTGCACTCTAAAAGCCGATGGGTGCTCGGAGGGAGGGGGAGGCAGAGGCGCAGTGTGAAAATACATTTAGCCTGAACTGCGCGCTTATTGCTTACTAACGCGCGCGCAGGCACCGTGGAGCGAGAATTACTTTTCAGCTCAAGGTTTTGACAAAAACCAGGAGAAGGACGGGGCGCCGCGGCAGGTGGAGGCTTAAATTACGAAGGAACTTCTTTGACGATACAAAAGCGCGCGCAAGCACATTGTCACCGGGAATCCTCCTCCGTTGCGTGCGCCTCTCTCTGTCGAGCGTGAACGTTAAAACGAAATTGCTCCCAAAGTGGACTTTTGAAATTGGAATTAATGAAAATTTCGCCGATTTAGGTCTTTGAGCCCCGGCTGTCTCGCTTACATGCGAATGAACTTTCGGATCCGCCGAGCTCTATTCAATGTACTTCGTCCGGGAGTGAATTTACGGTTTTACGGGGTTTGACCTTTCGCTACGAATGGAATGAAATACATACCGCTTAAAATATGTATCGTGCACGAAAGATAAAGGTTCGCTCTCCAAACAGTTTTATTTCAATTTCTTTATGCCAGCCTTCTTTCTTTGTTAATTTTTTTATCCGCTCTTTTTTCTGACCCGCGCGCACCCGCTTTTAAAATGTTTTATAAATTTCGTTTTCTCTGTCCACTGTGATTCTATTTTTCTCAAACAAAATTTAAAAAAAAATAAGCTGCACTGTACTTTTATTTTGCGTTGCCGGAGTAATTTAAAATAACGATTTACGAATCAACAAGAGGAAAATATTCCATTTATTTAATATAAATTATCCATTAAAGGATTTAAATGAAAAAGGCAGTTAAATATATATCTTCGGTATTGGCGAGCCACGCCGCCGCTCTAGTGTAAGGTGTCTGACTAAACAGGGACGCTACTACTTAAACTGACTTCGATAATTTGCTTATTACCCAGCCGAAAAGTTTTAATGTTCTTCAATTGTTTCTAAAGCTCCTTTCGATTATGCTATTCAGTTCGGCTGCAGGAGGTCGAACCCCCTGAGATTTCGCCGCGCCCCTTTCACGAGAGCGCCTAATTCTCATAGTCAGCGCTCCATATAGTTAGGAAATCTTCTAAATAACTTAGCGTGTACCAAACTTGCTAATAGCCCGTATACGTATATACATATATATATACACCCAGCTGCATAATCGTCTGCGCACTCGAGTCCCGGCGTTCGCGACACTTTAACTTCGCCCAGGCGAGCCGGACTAGCGGGCTTTGTGCGCCCACATCCGCCGGAGCAATTCCCCGGTGGATGCCCGTCCGGGCGTGTGCTCATCGCCGTCGTGGACGCGCGCAGTCCGAAATCCTAAACGAAGACGAAGCGCGAAGACTCACCGCGGCGCTGTGAAACCGATCGGGCTCGTGTGCGCGCGGGTCGCATGCACGCGGAGAGGCGCTCCCGGGAAAGTAGCGCCGACGGCCAAATCGATCTCCCTCTCGCTCCTCCTTCCGACTCCGCCGAGTGTGCCAGAAGCTGCCGCCGCTGCTCGGCGCATATATAACCCGTACACGCGGCCCGCCTTATAACGTTATATAACGCACTCGAGTGGACTGCCCCGTCGGTGTTGTAGCTTTTCCCGGCGACTCCCCCTCCAACTAGCTCTGTCACCCGCTCGTCCCGTCTCTCTTCAGCTTCGGTATATAAAGTGTAAGAGGGACGAAAGCTGATGGTCCGCGGCGTTATTGAGAAGTTTCGCCACGTGAATTTGCGTATGGCTGTGTGTGTACACGCGAGTGAATCTATGCACGAGGCACCTCTCCCTCAACGACGAAGATTTCTCGCCGGCTCTCTCCCGGGCGACGAGCGCGTTATATGCATGGATGTGGCGTATTTCAGGTCAAGTTAGCCAGTCATATTTTGAAAGCGCTGAAACTCACCGAGTAACTCGGGCTTTTCGAGTTTAATCATTCTCTTTTTTTCTCTCTCTCTCTCTCTCTCCCTCTTCAAAGATGTCAAGTTCAAGCACATTGTTACTCAAAGACTTCGCGGAGTTTTATCCTACTCTCTCGTTTACGCTCGCCATTCGGGCTATAACTTTCAAATTTTGTGCTCGATAGATCTTTCAGATTTTATCGCGAGAGCTATTCCGCGCAGAGGGAAGATTCAAAAGTTTCTAAAATAATTAATTGAACGTGCTTTTGCGCCCCGTTAAAGCGGTGTAAAAATGTAGTTTCATAAATGACAACTAAAATTGTTACGTAACTATTACTACCTTTAACGAAGAACGAGGACATTAATTTACCGTTGACCTACATACCACATTTATACGTAATTATGCACGTGCATGCAGTGCTTGTAAATAATACGACAACAGGCGGGTTTGCTCGCTCGGAAAAAATAAACTATGCCTGCAAATTTGATACAAAATTTCACTCTGAAATTTTATCCTATTTTTCTCTTATTTTCTCGGCAATAATGTTCTTCTACCCATTATTCTAGTTTTCCGCGTCAGTTACGCTCAGCCTGGAATTTGTTTTAGCCTTGCAGTAAAAAAAAAAAAGAAGAAAACAACACACTCCTGCTCGCAATAGACTTTTTCGATAATACACACCGATAAAATAAACTATGTGCAAATTTATGTAAATTTCTCAATTATCTAACAATTATGTACTCGTTATGCCTAGACATTCTAGCGGTTTCCAAACAAATAGTTAAAAGAAAAAGTCGTTTAAACGTTTCGACGAACAAAATGTAAACTAAATAAATAAGACACGAAAAATCATCAAATCAGGTGAAAAAAACATGGGCAGCGCGAGAATAAAATGGAATCTCATTTTTTTGTCCGACCCCCCTTGTATCGAAAAAAAAGTAATCATTAGAGGGAAAGAAGAAAAAAGGAAGAGAGAACGTGACATTAGGAGGTAGCGGAAAAATCGACGGATGCGGTGCGCGCAGCTCGCAGTCGCACAAATATCATCGATGGCCGGAAAGTGGGAAACGCGTTGACCGTAAACTTCGATTCTCGAGACAAAATCGCCGCTCTCCTCCGAAAATTTCGCGAAATTGCTGCGAGATGAGGAGGCGGCGGACGCGTCGGCATTCTCTCCGGTACTCCGCCCCTCCGATATCTCCTCCAGACAGCTCGTGTATATATATATTCGTATACGCGCAGGCGAGCTCGTCGCCCGAGGAGAAAAAGCGTCAGGGATGGCCGGGTGAAAGAGGAGAGCCGAGAGGGAGATTCGCTTCGCCGCACCGTCGGCACACTAAACTATCGTTAGCGGCCCGGCGAATAATGAGGCGGCGACGTCGAATATAACGCTCGAGCGAACGGCCAGGCGTACCGATAACGATTCCTCGTATATGCCGCGTCGCTCCACCCGCGCCCCAATCGTATCGGAAGGAGTCGAGCTCCGCGCGAGGGATGGCGAAACGGGGAGCCCCGAGTCGTGTCCAATTTGGGGCAGATCATTGTTTCCTCCCCCTTCTGGTCGAGCGGTTGGCACGAGCTGCGCCTATTTTAGCGCGCCTCTTATTTGCCGTAGATTACAACCCCGGCTTTATTGCATGAACTTAGTTCCCCCCTCCCTCTCGCCCCTTTCTCTTTACGCGAGGTGTATCTTAACTATTGGGGAGAAGATACATCGGCCAGAAAGTTCTCCGCGCTGCAGTGCGGCCGTGACGCGATTCGAAATCGCGGCAGCGCCCGCTCCCCTTCCTACCTCACCCTCCCGGGGGCCCGAACAAGTTTGATGAACTTTTTTAAAGGCGCGAGCGAGCGGAAAAACACGGGGCTCAAATTTATTATTATACGCTCGCAGTTTGTTCCCCGAGCCGGCTGGCCCGGCATTTGCATGTAAGCGAAGAGGAAAAATCGCCCGGAGTGGGGAAACTTTTGTGTTAACAGAGCGGGAAGCGGCACGTAACCTGCACTTCTGCTAAGTCAACTGTAGTAACTTCACTTGAGCCAACAGAAGTTTTGTATTCCCAGACGCCGCCGCCGACGCCCGTCTTGCTTCGGATGTTCCGGCGCTCCCCCGTTGTCCCGCATTCATTTCACTCCTCTAAAAAGATATGGAAACGTATTCGTGTCGCGTTATAATGCAATCCCCCCGCGCGCTGCGCGAGCTCACCTCAGTCTGATATTCATTTGTTTTTACTCGGTCATTAGCGCGCTTTGTAAGCTCCCTCTATATAGTTTTTCTCTTTCTGAACTCTAATTTTCATTCGTGAAACTCCGTGAACTCACGTTGAATTCGGCAGAATTTAGTAGCTTACACTTCTCAGACTGTTGAATGTAATTGAGAACTAATTAAGGTGGATCGCGTTAAGGTGCGGTGAGATGCATTTGTCGTTTGCAGATGCAGATCCATTTGTAAGATATTTATGCAAGATAGTCCAAATAATTTAATTATAGCTAACGATGAATTATTACCGATAACTAGCAAATTACTTCAAAAATCCATTTCAGTTTATAGTGCAAAATATTTACTCGATTATCAAGATGTTTAAAATGATACTCCGGAGATGATGTACAAATAAGAGAAAACGTTAATTAACGACGACTTATATACGATATAAATATAAAAAAAAAGACCGAGCGAGAGGAAAATCAAACAAAATCATCGACAAGTAGAACCTCGATTTTTCGGCAGGCACACGGCTTGCCTCGAGTTTAGCGTCTCAAAAACGTGCGTTTCCTGCATAACCAGTCGTATTTTGCACCAAGATCTGCGCTCGAGTGTACAATCGACGAACAAGCCGACTAACAAGGAGCGCGACATTGCACAGTGGTACATCCCGAACCAGTATCGTTGTCAGGGAACAAAGATGCGAGCGAGATAGCCGCTGAGGACCAGCACTTCCTCCCGGATCCTCCCAGTCTACCTCGCGAATCTAGACTAAGGAACTCCCGCGCACAGCCACCTAATTCCCTCCCTCCCCGAGAGCAATGCAAGCGAGAGGCTCCCTTTCCGCCGTCAAAGGTGTGCCTCGACAATTATCTCGAAATGCGTACAATTACTTATCGGACGGAAAGCCGGAGGATCAGAGAAACCCCCCTCCTCCCTCCTACACCGTTAGCACGCGTCGCGAGACTCCCTGGGTCCGACGAGATTGGCAGTTCCCACTCCCTGCTGGGTAACCCTTCCCCGGCCGCGGAGGAATCCCGAAATTGTTCTCGCTTAGTTAGGCGCGTGGGTGCCGTGAGGGAACTCGCCGTGCTCGATCGATCGGCAAAGTCGCCGGCGCCGCAGTCAGTCAATCTCTCCCGGCGGTGAGCCCACCGCGTTTGTCTTTCCCGTGCCGCAGAGCTCACTGGGACACCGCGCGAGCATCTGCTAACACTGGCCGCTTCCTGCCGCGCGAATGCCTCGCCCGGAGCCGTTAAAGATCGACGGACTCTTGCGCTGGAAATCGCAGCCGCCATCATGCATCTTTCAGGAGACGGAGCGCGTGACCGCGACTCTGCATAATGCACGCGCTGCCCTGGGCCCGTGACAAAGCTCGTCCGTCAAATATTTGATCTGGCGGACGGGACGAGCGGACCTGCTTCGTTAGCGAGGAAAAATAGGAGAGGCGGAATTAGGAGAGCTTTAATAGTGAAGCTGAGAGCACGAGGAGGCTGACTGATTTTACTTTTGGATGACATGTTGGTTGACGCGATTCGGTTCGAGTACAGAATACAAATGAGCGCGATGGAGTATGCAGACTGGAATAAGGAACTCACGGCGAATTTATTTTTTTAATCTCTGGATGTCGTGGAATTTCAAACGGGATTTCGTAATTTATCCTAATTAGAGTTGACATGTAGTAAAATAGTCGAGCAAAAAGTAGTAAAAGAGATGATTTTAAGCAGCCTGTAAAGTGCTAAAGTTTAATGGCGGTTGGACTCGTTGCTCGAACGATGTTTTTTTTTCTCAACTTCACAGGATGAGTTCAACCTCGGCTAAGGTGCCGTAAAAATAGACGTTTTAATTTTTAAAAGATGGAGCCCAAAAAAAGAAGTACCGTGTTAAAAAATTTACCGTGATTTCCCTCTTGCGAAGTTTTCCTACGAACACCAGACGATGTATATACATACTTAAAAGCCAAGCCGAGGTTAAATCGAAGTCATTGCCGAAGAGCAAAAGCAAGCTTGACTTTAGCTCCTTCCTTCAAATTCCGTAAGAGATATCGTAATCAACTTTAGAAACAATTATATTACAGTTTTAGTGCCGACGTTATTTTCTTATCTAAAGTAAATCAGAAAAGTTATTGACGCGAAAAAGATACAGAGGAGAGTTTAGCCGATAGAAGGAAAGCTTACATCCCATGGGAGCTTCGAGCTGCGTATATTCTTTCCATAAAGTACCAGATCATGAGTTGCTTTTTTCAAATGATTGAATTTTAATTGTATCGATAAACTTATTAATAACACTTCATCATCCGGTTTATCAACGACCAAATTTCAAATAAAACCAAAATAAAATTTTTTTTTATAAAGCTAACGTAAAAAAGATACTGCAAAACTGAAGTGACATTGAGGTAAAATTGATTGTGAAGCAAAAATTCTTTGAGTCGAGTGCAAGTTGTAAAGCGTAAGCCGCTTGATCCCTCAAAGAGCCTGTTGCAAGAATTTGCGAATATTCGTAAAATCTCGGAAGAGCTATAGCAATGTAGAGTTGAACGACCCTCGGCGTTTCAGCAGAGTTTACGCCGTAACGCCGCATCCCCTTAGAGCAATAATGCACTTAGCCGTTCTCAAAACAATTTTTGCGTAACAGATTGAGCCACGAAGATAAGTTCGCGTCGACCAGCTTTTATAAGACCCTCGGATTATGTTATTAAGTGTTACACTAATTTCAGTCTCAAATTGAATGAATACAATTTTTTATTATTTACTTTCGTAACAGTAATTCATATATTTACTTGTTAATATTTAAAATTAAACGTGATGAAAAAGAAGAATATTAATTCAAATATTTAATTATTATTGGATAATTTAAAATTTCTCTTTTAAATACTGTAAGCGTATACGATTCCATTTCATTTCGAGACTTAATGAAATAAGTGCAATTGAGAAAAATATTTAAATTACGCGATTGCGAAAGAAATTGTTGTAAACTTTATAACATGCAGGGAAAAAATTAAATTCCCAGTGTCGTTGAACATTTTTGAATGTGCAATTAAAATTTAATTTTCAACTTTTCATTGTATACCTCGGTTTTTACAAAATTTACTTACTCGCGCTCTACGTACTTTAATCTGCATTAAATTACACGTGATATTAAAAGCTGCGAATGCCTTAAATAAAGCATTCGCGCACTTTTTATGACGGAATATACAGCACGCTGCACGCATCCGACGTTCCTTTGGAAAAACGCATTATAGACGTGCGGCGAAAATCCGATTGACGCACTATCGCGCGAAAAAAGCACGTTCGCGACAAAGAGGAAATATCGCCGTCGAAATGAGAGAAAGGGAAGAGGATAAAGGGGGGTTGTTGTGCGACGGGCACTCGTGGGTGGGGGAGGCGGTTCGCCAAACTGCGCAGAGGCTCCGAAATTGCCGGATCCTTTTTTTTTTTTCGGCGCACCCGCCGAAACGGATATGCGCTCCGGCTTTTTCCGCGACGCGGAGGTGTACGTCGGACGGGAAAGAGGAGCTGGGGCGGGAGGGAGGCGAGCGAGCGAGCGCGCGCGCGCGATTTCCTCCGAAACGCGAGCCCCGGGTTCGTGGCTTTTCGAGAGGGAAATGTACCTCGTGCGTCTCTCGCGGATCGATAAGCGAGGCGGCGCATGGCCGCCGAGGGAAGCTGCTGCTGCGCCGCCGCTACAGCCACCGGCGCTCGGGACATTATACTTCGGCCGAAGACGTGACGTAATCGTTGCTCGCCTCGTCATTTTCTCGTTCTCCTTTCTCTCCCGCTCCATTCTTTTTTTTTCGACCGCGAGAACCGAGACTCGACTGTTTCCGTCCCTTTCTCACCCTCAGCTGCTACGCTCGCCGTCTCGAGGGCCGATTGCGAACTTTGTTTCGTAATGGACCGAGAAGTTCTTTTTATTATGCAAGTTAAATCGATCATTCGCGCGGTATGGTTGCTCTTTACCTGCACTTGGCGGGTGTAAAGTTTTATTTTCGCGAAATATCGCGGGGGAATTAGTTCATCTTTCTTTCTTTCCTTCGTTCTCCTTTTTTTTTTTTTTTTTACTTTGAAATTTATACTTTAATAAAATAAGAGAAATTTAATGTGCTTCGTAAATCTCGTATCTGAAAAATGTAATGATGACCCGGGGGAATAAAGTGCGCTCTTCCATTTCATATTCAAATGGAGGATTTAGTTTCACACGAAATGTAACTCCGCAAATATAATGTACTTTAAAAGTGAGCTCCCCTTACAGCCTTGTATTTCTTTTTCTTATACTTTTTATGAGACTTTAAGATGCGAAATGTAATCAGACACCTAATACAACTTCAAGCAAAAAAGTTTCACAGTTTAAAAGAAAAAAATCTGACTAAACGCGTTCTTATTACCTGATCATCATATTATTCCTTCGACACCTAGATCTAGTTATAAATAACTTATTGAGGGCATTGGTTTTACATTTTACTGCTACTACTATAAAAATAGAATTTCCTCGAAGTGATGTGGCGCACTAGGAAGAATCGAGTTCAAAGTTCACCTATTCGAAACATCGTCACGGCGAGCGCCAATCCATTTCTTAATTGAGATGAGAATTAAAAGTCTTAGGGCACTGATCAAAGTGGGCTCTTGGAAAATCTCTCAATCCCGAGTCAACATCGCCAGGTCGTAAAAGACGCGTGCGATTAGCGAAACAGCAACGGCGTATAATTTTAATTAGATCGACTGCTCCGGGACAGAGTGACGCCTCAACCTCCCTGGATCCCCTCTTCACTCGGCTAATAAATTGAATTTCAATCTGGCGCTCAGCACTCTAGCGCCGACTTTATTTTCCTCGCTCGGTGGTCCAGCCGCACGCGGCACAATTAGCTAATGTTTTCGCGCGCTACATAAACACATCGCCGGGGTATTTCAAAAACACAGGAGTTGCAACAGCTAGTACGTCTCTCTCATTCTGTTTCACATTCTCTCTCCCACTCTCATTTTCTCTCTCGCTCTCTTTCGATTTCTCTCTCGCTCTCGCTCGTTCTCTTTCTTGATTTCTCTCTCTCTCTTTTTCTCTCTCGCTTTCTCTCTGTGGCTTTCCATCCACCTACACATCCCTATTGCTTGCTCTTGCTGCAGTGCCTATCGGTCGCTTCCGAGGCCGCCGCGCGATAAAATATTTTGGGACGGCCGATAAAATGTTTTTGGAGGCAGACACAATTCTACGGCGGGGTTTCCGTGAAATGCCAAAAATCGCAAAGCGATATCGGTTGCGCTGTTTCCCAAATTTTGAACGATAATATCATACGCAGCGTTAATTAGTAAATGTTTTTGGCATGACTCGCTGCGCCACTACTCAGCAGACGGGTCGCTTTGGTTAGGGCGAAATTCAGTTTTTAAAACAGTTTACCATGACGCTAGTAAAATATAGACTGGAGCGCGATTTCCCAAGCCAGTAGCGCGCATTTTCTGCTTGATATATTGTTCAAAGGCTGAATAATGCTTTGGCCGAGCTAATTAGCCGGCACTATTCGTAATTGCGCGTTTATTATGCTTCAAAATTAATGTCTTTCTTAAGATTTTCATAATCGAGTTACAAAGGGGTAAAATGTCAATTTCAGATAAATTATTCAAATAATTATATTATAATAAATGTACATACCCAAGTTTACTGAAGATTTTGACGACAAATCCAACAAAATCAAAAACATTCCATCATATCATACTACGTGTAAAAATATCCAGCTGCAAAAGAAATATAAGAACATTAATTACTAAAAAAATGAACAATTTTATATATACATAAAAAATATATAAAATATCGTTACTCAAAACAACCATTACAATTATGATTGTTTTGAGTTACTCACAAATCTGCACGCATTAATATTACTTATTTTACCTTTTAAAAACATTTCGAATAAAATGCATACAAAATAAATACATAAATATTTAACGAAATGGTAATGCATTCGTTGATGTATGCCATTTTAAAACATTCTTCCTGAAACTTGACACGTCATCGCAGAAAACAAATAGCCGTGGCCACATTATGATTCTTAAAACTCAATTGCGGTTGTACTCCGCAACGAGGGCGTGACAGGCGTTGAAAGGGGCTTTCGTTAATTTATGGGTGGGATGAGAGAGGCGATGCCCGGAAAGGTGACGCGCGGGGCTCGCGAGATTGAGATTGCAAAGTTTTAATGGTTCCCGGAGACGTCTCCCGTCAAGACGTCGGACGCGGCGTCCCGCGCGGGGCGACGTGTGCGCACGCCCTTCGCGCCAGTTGCAAGTGCAAGCAAGACGCTCGGCTCTCCCGCGAAGCCCCGTCGATGCACGAACGCCAAAGTTATTAAGAAATCTCGTTAAGAGGATGCCGAACTCGCCGGTATCTGTTTAACCAAACCTGCGTAGGCTTTCTCGACGATTCCTCTGCGGCACTTTGCACGAGACGCAATCGATCGACGCACGTTTTAATGTTGCAAGAGGTTCGTGTCCACTTTTGCGATGAATTGTTAAAAAAATTTACTGCTAAAATGGGAAACCGTTAATTTACCGTCAAGCAGCATGCAATTTTTAAGGTAAACGGAGAGGTACGTAAAAGTTAATGCATTTTAAATTAAATTTGGCTCGAACGAAAGCGCTTCAGATTTAATGTACTGGCAAATGAAAGTTAAGCGATAAGCAATAAAAAAAAAAAGGTGTATCCGCATTACACTTGATGAATGCGCAGCTATAAAATTTTCTCCCGCCGCGTTTTCATTAAATTTTTCATTAAATATTGTCGACTGTGCAGTATATACTATTTACTTATTCATTTGAATACTCGTTCGCTGCATGTTCATATTTTTCAGAGGTGTAGTAATGAGAGATTTCTATGGGTCAATTTATCAAATTAATTCAAAGCGGCTTTGACGTTTTGTTTGCACAGTACCTGATTAAATTATAGAATTATTGATTCTGTCGACTCACAATATTCTCACCTTCTTTCTATGCAATCTTTTGTTTTTCATTTTTCACGTCAAACGAGCTATTGGGGTTTGAAAGCTGCGCGTCTGAGCGAACGCGAGAGTGGTCGTCTTACGTCGAAGCTCGTATAGAGACTCGCCGTCGAGAAAAGCTAACGCATGAGGCACGGGTGGGGCCCTTTGTTTCGCGGCCTTTGACGCTCCTCCTCTTCAACAACTTTGAGCTACGCTCGCGTGCAATCTGAGCGCATTTCCCCTCTCTTATGGAGTATCACCAACCACTGCACCCTCGGTGAGGAAATTCAAAACCACCAAACATTTTGGAACGAAGTTCCTTATGTCGCGTTACGGCGCAGGGGCTAGGCCAAGAAAAGTGTAATGCAACGGAAACCCGA
>JAWWEP010032763.1:9428-38298 GCA_035582995.1 Sycophila quercilanae | reverse complement strand
ATATAAATTTTATTATAATTTTTAATTTTCAAATTTTTTTTCAAAAAAAAATTTTTAGGTATAAACCCCCCTTAAATGAAATGACTTGAAAGTGAAATCAGATATTCTTTGCAACATCACAAACGGCACCACAAAGCGTTTTTTTCGAAATTTTTTTTGCTTTTAAATAATTAAGAAAATATTGAAGTCAGTATTGCAGATTCTTATTCTAGAAAATACATCCAGTGAAATTCACCGGTAAATCAGCGAATTTCACTGGTAAATCAGCGAATTTCACTGAAAGGAATTTAGACAGTAGCTACAGGTTTTACATCCCGTTAATAAGAGATACTCACTTGCAGTGTACGATCATTGGCCCGGCCTCGCTCTTCAAAGTCGACCCTACGACCGCCCGGACGCGCCTCCGGAATTCCAGGACGGCGTTGCCGAAGGGGCAAGTGTGCGAGTGCCACTCTGTATAATGAAACTGAAGTATCGTGCGCTCCTCCGTGACTTCCTGCAAATCGAACGGCAACGGCGTAAGACCAACCGCCTGCAGCGAGCGGGAAGCGCGATATGTAATTGTCCCGAACGAGGCAGTGGCACGCGAGGGCCAAGTGGTAGCCGTTGAAATGAAACGCGAACCCTCGCTCATTTTTGCCGGTTTGCGTTACCGACATCGCGCTTACTTTGCTGATTGAATTAAAGTAGATGGGGCGGCGGTGCTCATTTCAAATGATGCACATTTTGCGATTGCAATTGGAAGTTTTTATACCGCGATAGTATTTATCGAAACATTTTTTAAAAGGGATGAGTGGAATCCTACCTTATCGGCGTAACATTTTCTTTGTTACGTAAAAGTGAAACAACTTTTGAAAAAAAACAGTCTAGTTGTTATATTCAAGTTCTAGGAAAGAAATTGTTTACCAATTTTATAGAAATAATTCTTCAGTTTCTCTCAGAGTAAACAATAGAATGGCTTGAAATTTCAATAAGATGTTCTTCTCATTAGTGCGGAGGGTAATATACGTTCCTTTTTCTTGACAAAATTTATCTTGATTTTAAATTACAAAGAAAATTTCGAAGTCAGCAACCGCGGATATGAAGCTCTAATAATAAATAGTCCTGAACACAGCAAAAGTATTATAAGAAAATAAAAAATTGATATTGAATAAGTGTAAATAAATTTCAACGTGAACAATGGGAATATTCACTTATTCATATTTAAGAGAGTAGAAAACGAGAATAATTTCGTTTCTCCATTCAAGTTACACTCTATGAAATTAAAATTACGTAATTGACTTTGTTTAGCATTAATTAACAGCCGCTTACATAAGCTCCCGCGATATTTCGCTTTCAGTTTCACCAAAGCCACCAAGTAATTTGAAAACGTCTCGACAGGGAGACGCGAAACAAAAGGGAGGTACCCTTAATAAAGAGGTTCGTCAGCTGCACCGCTGAACTCATCGGAGGGAAACTTTATTGTCCTGGAGCGAGGCGCCGGCGCCGCGCCGATAGGCACTCGTGGAAATGCGCAGCGAGGCGCAAACTTCCCGACAACGTCTTCCGCCGTCCTCAAGGAATTATTTATTTTCCCACGCGCGCATAAGTTCGAGCCTCGACCTCGTAACTTAGAAATTTCATCGAGCCTCTGGCAGCATCTGCAGTCTACGGGCAACACCAGTTATATAGGGCTAATTGTTCGGACTTACCGCGAAATCGGTAACTCAGTTAGGCTTGTTTCGATCGCACGTGTTTTTGCTAAATTTTTTTTTACATATATTTTTGTGTCGTGGTGAGAAAAAATTTCTTAATTTTTTTCGCAGAAAGTTTTTTTTTCTACTTTTGCAAAACTTATCGATAGGAATATTATGAGGTTTTAATAACCACATTCTTGTTAACTTATGGTAAATTTTCTACTAAAAGCAAATCGTGATATCAACGTATTATTCGCAAGAGACTGATGCCTGAAAAGAAACAGCAGCTTGCGATATTCATACTAAGATTTTGTTTGTGAAAAATATTTTTCGAAGAAATGCCGGAGTAATATGTTTCGTGAGCGAGAAAAGAGGAAATCGTTTGCGCGTAACTGGAGGAAGGAAGCGAAGAGCGTGGGATGGTACTTACGTCTTTGTCGTCCTTTTTGTACAGCCTTATCGTTCGTATGTGAAAATTCGCGAGTTCCTCCTCTTTGAGCACGGAAACATTGATACCTCCGTACTCCTCGTCTTTGTCCTTACTGGCAGGCCAATATTGCATGCACATCACCTGAAATTTTTTTAAATAAAATTTTTATTTGACGGCCCTTTATTACAGACTGATGTTGCCGCAAATTTTATTCGTCGTTACGAAATTTATGTTTATTTTAAGAGCAGAAGCAGGTTTCTAGCTCCAGCATGTAACTTTTAAGCGACAATTCATGTTTTATAATTAATTTATTTAAAAGTAAGTTTTTTTTTCATATAGCTTACACGTAGCTTAAAAATATTAAAAAATAGTTGTCAATAAATCTTTTTATAATTTTACATAAATAATGTCCATACAAAATCATGATAATTAAAATGCATTAAATACTTTTATTAATTATTTAACCGATTTTTTTAAAACATTGTATATTTAGTCTTAAAATTACCAAACAATTCCTTTCGAAAATTCAATTAAATTTCATAATTTTCGCGATTGCAGTGTTTTCCCTCCGTAATTACACGTCAATACCAATTACCCGCAAAAAAAAAAATATTCGCAGCCGAAAAAAAAATCCGTAAATTACTTTACACGCAAAAGCTCGGACGCAGAAACAATATTACGGGTACGGGTGAGCCAGAGGCATAATGAATTTCCTGGCAGTGGCCACCTGTGCGCGCATCTCCACCACGCGTTACCGGAGGGAAGGGAGGGGGCGCGCGAGAGTCACGGGCCGCGGCGGAGACGCTCGATCGCGCTAACTCGGCGCAACTCGCCGCGAAGCAAAGTACGCGCTGTGCTGTGGTGGCGCATTGGGAACTTGGCCCGATGGGCCTCCTACCGTGCAATTTTGAACGCAATTTTGGACGCTCGAGTTACGCGGCACCACCGCGATAAAGTACCGAGCCAACCTGTACAGCAGCTCTTGCGGCTTGTTTTCTGATTAGCCGAGTTGAATGCACGTGGAAGAATTGTAACTGGTGGAAAACACTGGCGGTATTAAGGTAGTTTCCAAGAAGAGGATTAAGTAATTGATATTTGATCGTAAGGACTTTGATATTCGATCGGGAGTAAATATAATGAGAGGGTCATATAGCCAGTTTGACGATCTTCTCGTACCTAAGAAAATTAGGTTTTTTTTTGTGGGCGAGTACAGTAATAGCTGTTAATTTTGGGTAAGTGAGATAATGGAATTGTTGGATGATGTTTACTGCTATTAGGAGGTACTTATAATCGGTGATCATTCCTTGAGCATTTTGTGAATTTTTAAAAGAATGTTTTAAAACAACTGTAAAAAACGTTACCAGCTATGCTTAGTTAATTCTAATAATAGAATGATTTCTAAAGGATTAAATTTTGAAAAATTGATTATTGCGATAACGAAATAATAAATTCATAAAAACACAAATGGAAAGTCACTGCTTTTAAAGTTATTTTCAATTGTATAGCACGAATAGCCACTCATATCGCCCCAGTTGAAAGGCATTTTACGATACGGATGGAACTTGGAAAACGTTGATCCCGATATCTTAACTCTGCTTCCCAATGAGGTTTAAAGCCAGACTAAACTCGATAGTTCTTCTCTCGACCTACTCAATAATTACACTTATACTCTCGAACAATCTCTTAAGCAAATGAATTAAAAACTTTCGAGTTCATTTTCTCATGGGGTCATCTTAAAGGCAACTCCCCACTGTGTGACAGTAACCTTTTCTGAAGTATTTTCATAAATTACAAAAGTTACATGAAAAATAATTTTTTTCCTTAAAAGTTGAGTAAAATTTTGAAAGTTATGAATAATAATCTACGTTTTTTACGGGCAACTCTTGATCTTGATTTCTGTATAATTTATTAAAAATTTATTTTAAATGCTTTGAATGTTATTCCACTTTTAATACAATTAAATATAATATTTTAATATCTTTTCGGTAAACTTCAACTTTACTCTGTAAATCTAAATTTAACGTAATAAATTAAACACAATTGTCGATAATCGTAATCCTCGTGATTTGTGATATCGCAAAAAAAAAGAAAAAAAAAGAGTTCAAAAGAAAACGTCACGTAAAAAATTTTACCTTGAAATTTAATTACACAGTCGGCTTCAATCGCAAAATCCAGTTGTATATGTATCTCCTATCTCGATGCCTCAAATTACTGAGGCAAACATTTCGTCAAACGCCGAGCTCGTACATCGTGCTCGGCTGTGCACATCGCGAGCGCGATCCGCGGTAAGCTCAGCAGGAAATTCAGCAGCGCTCCGGCGCTCAAATTGGCAAAATGTCATCGCCGCGCGGCGCTCGCTCTTCAAACGCGGCACTTCTCCGCCTCCACTCCGGCGGCTACGCTTACGCAGCTTCCCGCCCATCGCTCCATCGGACTATTCGCGAGTGGAAAAAAATTAAGTTCCCGCCGAGATATCGATTTTTTCGCGTATACGCTCGACAACTTGGGGCAGTTTTCAGAGAGAATTGAAAAGTGGGTATAAATCGATTCGCGAGTTCCGTAGCTTCCTCTTCTGTCGGCAAGCATTTTCCGCAAGCTTTTTCTCTCTTTCGTGGAGTAAGCGGAGTATCGACGAAACTTCCGCGGAAGTTTTGAATAATTGAATGTCAATAACGTTACTTGGAATAAATGGAGAGGCGGAACGCTTTGGGTTACCATGGAGAATATGCTGCTGCCTCTTAACTTTGTTTACATCGAAGATTAAATGCTTTGATTTTTCAAGTACCATTAAAATGTACATTATTTATTTTTCGAAGAACGATATCAACTTGATTTTATTCTTTAAAGGAAAATTTCAATTTAATAACTATCGGAAAAAGCTTTTTATTAACATAAAATTAAAATTGATTTATTTATTTAATTATTTATACAAGGTAACAACACATGATGTTACAAAATATATACATAGTATGTTACAAGGTAATCCAACAGAGGAAAATCAATTTCCCGCTTGCTGGTCTGGTATACTGAGAATACTTATATTGTAAATAAAACGACCCAGCTTGATTGAATTATTGCAATTTTTATAATGAAAATGGATTTCTTTTTTACCATTTTATAAATATTTTTTAACAATTTTTTAATTTAAATTTTTGAAAAAGCACGAGGCTCACGGCGTCTGACCGAACCCGTCCTTTTCTACTTATGCCTGATCACATTGCGGTGTTACCGTGACAGTCAGACGAGTGCCAAAAAAAAATCTGACCAATAAAATGATTAGTTTATCAGCCCCGCGATAATCCAAACAAAACAGTAGTTCCTTGAAAATTCACGCGGTTTACGATGTCTGACCTGTCCAGTCCCTTACTACTTACCCTGGTCTGATCACATTTCTGCTTTATTCAGGCGCGCGCCAAAAATAAATCCGAACAAAAAATATTTAATTATCTGCTCTAAGGTAATAAAAACAAAACGTCAGTTCCCTAAAAAATGCACGTCCCTTTTACTGGCTGACCAAACCCATCCCCTACTACTTAAATCGACCTCATCGCATTTCCGCGTTACTCAGCCGTTTAAAGCGCGCCAAAAATAATTCCGAACATAAGAAATGGTTAGCTTTATCAGCTTCACGATAATGCAAACAAAACACTACTGCCTTACGAAAAAAAACGTTGAAAATCCACGCTAAAAAACGAATCATCGGTATCTCACCCTCTCGTATCGTCAAGCAGACAATCCATGGCAACTTCTACTTCGCCGACAGTACACCACAGGCTGGCGACAAAGCAGCTCAGCTGCGAGGATTACATTCTTGCCGCAGCGCTTAAAGCGCAAAAAACAGAGGAGGAAGCGACGACGGAATCTCGCCGGAAAATGAGGCATCAAGCTAGAGGGGGTCCAAAAGTTTTCCGGCCCCTCCCCGACAAGATTGAGCGACCCCCGGCTACCCGCCCGGCCAACGAACTGTCATTTATAGAATATAATAATAAAACGTAATCGCGCGCATGGATACGTCACGTATTAAATTTCCGGGGGTAGGGGAGGGGGGCGAGGGTCATGACTTCATAAAGTTGAACGGTGGAAAAGTGGGGGCGAACCGAGGGATGCCTAAGTAACTAAGTTCTGCCTGAGTTTAGGGCAACTTACTTCGGGGACACGTGTTCCCCTCCCCGTCATCCCGTTCTCGCCTTCCATCGCGTTCAATCAAAACGAAATTACGCGCCGTGTCGAGTCTCCCACGCGGCCGGATTTTTGCCCGGGCTTGTCGAGCAAAAAAACACATCTCCGACCTGATCGTGAGATTCCGAGGGGTTCTCTTGAATATTCTGCAAACTGATTTCTTTCCTTCTCGGGTTTCTTTATTTTCTATATTTTACAGCACACGCTGGGGTATTATACTGTTTTAATGGACATTATTTGCGGTATGCAAATGTTGGTTTTCATTGTCTTACGGCGGGGACTGGAGACGCATCGGAAAATATACGGATGAATGGGAAATGAACTTACCTTTATAAAATCGAAGGTTTTTGTAAGCATTACTATGCAGGCGGCGCGTTCCTGCCAAATCATCCGCCAAAATTCTATAACGGTAGTTTCCATGGGTCCCTGAGTTACGATGTAGGCATTGGGCTTCAATATACTCTGGAACGTCAAAGCGAAAATAGTTGGAATTTGGTATTTATAACGAAGCGGAATTATTTCCATTAGTCAAACTGTTGCAGAGAGGAAAATTTATTGTTCTGTTAAATGTGAATTAAGGAAAAAGTTTTTTTTATGTCTTTGTGTTCGCAAAGTACGAGGATAATTTTATTTATTTGTTTGCTGCAGGTAACTATTTAAAATCTTTTCACGCAGTGCTGTTTTATTTTATGTAGAAATTAACCGTACTTACATCAACGTATGAAGCATTCACGTAATCCGAGTCTGTCTTACCATCTACAGTTTCTAAAACAACTCTATTATAGTCATCTGAAAATTAAAAAGAAAATAAAAATTATCGTGAAAATTGTGACTTTAGTCGACAAATTATACATCTAGTCAACAAGATAAATCTACAGAATCAATACCCCTAAAATAATAATCCTCAGATTTTTTCTCTGAAATCTTAACATTTATTAGTCAATTAAGGTGACATCACTTCAAATTATGAATAAAACTTTCATTTAATTCTATTTAATATAGCACCTATTGCCTCTTTAATAAAATTTTCTTTTAATTAATAAATAAATTTCATACTTTTATGAGTGTAACCACATTTTGATATCGGCGAACAAAGGCACGGAAAAAACTTAAATGGGACGCGGTTTCGTTGTTTTATATAAACTTTCAACTTGAAATTTTACT
Source organism: Sycophila quercilanae (assembly GCA_035582995.1). NCBI lineage: Eukaryota > Metazoa > Arthropoda > Insecta > Hymenoptera > Eurytomidae > Sycophila > Sycophila quercilanae. The sequence continues at coordinate 30,849 of JAWWEP010032763.1, read as the reverse complement.
ACAGGAATTACTTTGACGCACGAGAACTGAAAATGCATACAAGCAAATAAAAAAAAAAAAAGAAAGTGGAAGTACACGCGGAAAGGGAAAGCCTTTGACCTATTGGTTTCTGTGGGTTGAGCAAAGAATAAAAGCAGGAGGAACGAAAACGTCTTAGTGCTCTCAGTGGAAAAAGATGTTTCGCTCAAATTCAAATTTAAAAGGGTATCCGAGATATTTCGTAGGTTCTTTTATTTACGCACGTCGTAAAAATCCCACACGAATCATGCCTTTTTAATGGTCATATTTTGCGAATGCTTCTTAGATTCCGGTAAATGGGATGTTAACCTTTTTCACTTTTAAGCTGCGTTCTACGTTTAAAATAAAAAATGTCGCAGTACAAATTTCAATGTAGTAGGTGATGCTTTTACTGATTTATACGGAAAATTAATGAGAAAAATTTTAAATTGACATAGATCAAAAGTTATTAATTATAACATGTGTACGGAAGTTTTATTCTATGTATATTACGGCTGTGTATAATTTTATTATTCACAAGCACCAAAAATAGAAAAAAAATCTTTTCAAACAAATTATTATTAAAGTAAATCTATAGGTACATCTATAGCTAAAAAAAGAAGAAGAAACGATTTTCAGTTATACATTTGAGACTCGGAGTTTGGAAAGAAATAGCCAAGCGCTGCGAGTAAAGGGAGAAGCCTACGTATGTCGCTGGATCTGAAAGGAAAAAGGTATGCTCGAAAAAGAGAAAGCCTCGGAGCGCGGTACCGTGGGACCATGAAAAATTCACTCGACTATCCGGCCTGTATGAAGAGCGCGATGTGTTTTTCACAACGCGCCATTGAAGCAACCGCCTTTATTTCGTCGTCCCTCGCTCTACTCCATTTTGGTTTATTCACTTGCGAAATAAGAGGACAAAAAAATGCTAGCGCGAAGGTTTATGTAGAATAGAATTTAACGAAACAAAACAAAAAAAAAAAAAAAAAAAAATCGCTCAATAAATTGGCACGTGATCTTAATGATGCGGGGATCTTCTTTGGAGCGACAAAAGGGGGTGTTTTTATTTACAATTGGTGTCTTTTAACCTGTAGCCTTCGTCAAAAGAGTCAAAAGATCTCGAGTTCTTTTGTACATTTCAAGTTTCGATTGTTGCACTCAAGAGCTGAGTTTCTTTTTCGTTCATTCTATACTACACTTCTTTTGCTGAACTTTGTTTAGCGAGATTGGCAGGAGGAATGTCAACCGTTTTCCGATTGCACTGGGGAAAACCAAACTTCAATTGGCTTTATTTTTATTATGTAAACTTTTATTGAAAATTGCGGATTTTCGAAATGTTTCAAAATAAAATGTATTTTAAATTTAATTATGAATTCATTATTTTACTATGAGAAAAGCGATCGTTTTGCGATAAGAAATGCCTTCTTTTTTTAAAATTACGATAATGTCAAATGTATTTTTCTCAAAATGTTTGTTTTATCGATCTTGTTGACAAGTTGTTATTTATGATTTCAGAATAAGGGCAGTCAAGGAGGATCTCTATACTTACATGGAATACATTTTTGGTTCTGATTCTTTTCTCTGTTCGCTGGCTTCGTGGCATGTCTGCACGAGTGTGTTTCTACTTTCGTTGCTGTCTGAAACATCAAATAAGGTACGTGAGTTAAATATATTGCTTTTCTGTTGACTTTTCAATTTTTTTTATTAATAACCGTAACGTATTTCTTTGAAAAGAAAATAAAAGAGACAAGTGTTATATCTAAACATTTTTTAATTTAAAGTAACTGCAGAAATTAAAAAAACTTGTACTATTAAAATATTGGTATAAATCGTAACTTTGTTTATCATCTACGAGGAATAACACAAAAAATTTACTAAACAAGTAGACATGTTTTTAATGTATGCAATTTTTTGCAAATTTTTTTCGGAAATATAAATTAAAAACCGTAACTTTTCAACCACACAAATTTTGTTAAACACAGGGAATGCGTTTTAAGGTCGACCGATTTGTATATTTAGGTCAACCCACTTTGAGCAGTATATACTGTAAATCCGCTTGCTGAAAAAGTGAGCAACTCAAGGGACTAGTATATTAAATCTTAGCGAATTCCGGAAGCTATTTTGGAGGTACTTTCAATAAAATCTGGCTAAGAGAGTAAAATTTTATAAAGTCCACCCACACATTCGCACACAAAGTAAAATAAATGGAGCAAAATAAAAAAAAGAAATTAATAACTAAGACTGTTACAAAATTGCTTAACCGATTCTTTATTTATTCGTTTATTTAACCGAATATTACATTTTTATAACTAAATGTTGGATTTTTGCTATATTAATAAGTAAAGAATAAGTAGATAAATGAACGTACTGCTAAAAGTCCCCTCAATATTTTTGCTAAAGATCAAATAAATTTTAATTAAAAAAAAAAATCAGCGCTAAAAGCCTGCCGCTCATTTAATTTAATTAAATTCGTATGATTCGCGATGAAAATCAGAGAAGCACCCTTTGCCACGGCGTAAAAAGCTAAGCTGTCCATGCACAGCGCAATAAAAAGTCATACGCTCTTCCTGGTATTGAGCGAGCTTCTTACTATGTGGAAGTGTCCTTTCGACCGGCAACGACCGCCGAGTAAAAAAAAATGGACATGAATACGTATACAGCGTCGCGCACATTACACGGCGTCGCAAGCCGCGCGATGAAATTCGAGCGGAAAATCCTGGACGCGTACGTGTATTCGAAATAAAGGAAAAAAAAAGCGGAGGCGTCCTTTTCGCTAGGTTGGCTGCATACATCGGGAAAGAAGAGAAAAAAAGGTATCGCCCGCTTCTCGGCACTTTGCCAGAAGTGGCCCACGCGGCTGTAATAAGATACGTGTCGCAACATTGAAATTTCAAAGGCACACCAAGTTTGTTTATTTCAGCGAGAAATTTTAATTTCCATGAAAGGTCTTAGACATTTTTCGTGTAAAAATTAGGGTTCGCGTGGGCGTCGGGTGGGTACATATGGTTATTGCGAGTTCATATTGTGTACGACCAGTTTTATTGCGAGTTTTATATACGTACAGTTTCTTAGTGCTTTAAAAATTTCACGTTTAAATAATATTATTAGAATTTTCTCCGAATAGTGGATTAATAAAAGGTTCATTAAAAATAATTAAATAACAAGCAGGGGACTATAGGTTTGTAGGTCATAGATTTTGCTCAAATTCTGCATAATGATCCAAAAATTAAACGGAAGCAAAAACTTTGATAAAATGTGAGATTTAACCGGATAAAAATTATCCGTAGATCGAGTGGGTTACTTCTTTAAAAAATAATAATTTTTCTTACCCTATTTTTCTCAATGTAAAAGTCCAGTAGTAGACTTTCCCAAGCCTTTCAAATTTTTAATAAACCCGGAGTAAGCCACAAGGCAGGTTTTTCGCTGCAACTAAACCTCGAATTACCTCCGTAAACTTTGGCGCTAGGATAATTCAAATTCAAATTTATAAAATACTGAAGAAAGTCCAGGTTTTTTTTTGTGAAGAACAACGCGTCCATCTGATATTACGTTAGAAGTGATAGCGCACACGTGACCACAGTCATTACGGAACATCGCCGAATATTAGCCCCGCTTATATAACGGGCTACGCGCGTATTTCACGGCACTGCGCACCTTTTGCACGTTCTGCTGGCTTTGTAATTTACATTAACTGCCTTCTCGCGTGTTTTACTTTAATTGAGCTGGCTTCTCGTCCGGGACGCGTGGGAATTTTGCAGATTCCTTTTTTTTTATTCTCAAAATTTCTTTTTTAATTAAAATATCGCGGCACGATCGAGAGTGCAGCCAAAATTTCGCTGCGGCGTCGAGCAGAGCGGAAACTCGACGCAGTTTGATGCTGAAATTTCAAGTTTGACGTTGAAGCGGTCGAATGTTCGGAGGTTTCAAATTTCTGTTGTAATTAAAAGTGGCCTTTTCGCCTTGTCGCTTGTTATTTTAGTTCTATTGAAGATCTTATAGTGGGATGCTTTAAAATAAATAGGAAGATAGATTTTAGAAATTTCTGCTTTAGAATCCTTAAAAATAAAGTAGAAATAAATTTTCGGACATTTTAGGGTTAAAGCGTCTAATAAATTGTTAAAAAATGATTACTCTTTATTCGGGGTATTGCGAGATTTATTAAAGAAATTTATTCTTGCATGAGTTTTAAAATGAAAATTAGATTATTTTAAATGAAAGTTTCTGTTGAAGCAAATTATTTTATTTTATTTGTACGTTCACACACTGCAATGTAAAATATGGCGATCATTTTTCATACGTCACGCTCTCACCAGCTATTTTAATTGCAAACATTAATTTTTACGTAAAATACAGTTAATTGTCAACAAAAATCGTATTTTTAAAATTGACGTTAACATCAGCTTATACTTTTTAATAACCATTTAAATAACGAACCTCGACATTTCAATATTATTATTTGAGAAAAAAAAATTAATTTTTAGCTTTATAAGTACACTTTCACTATAAACTTTGATGCAGGCTTCTTTAGGCTTTATTTAGGCATAAGCTTAACAGCGCCGTAAAAGCTTCAAGGTATATACACATCTGGGGGTCGAACGATGCTTCAGGGTGTTATACGTAGACTATGCAAAAGGCTGAAAGATCAGACGACCTTTCCGAGATAGGTGCCCATATAACCTTGAGTTATCCGTGACGTAAGATAAACGGAGAGAGATCGGTTCCATAAAATTTTTGCTCTCTTCGGACGTTCCCCGGGGATTTTTTCCTCCCCTCCCAAGGGTGCCTTTACGAATGTGAGACTCCCTTTTCCCGGCGCGCAGGTAGACAGGTAATGCTCGGCTATTCGTACGAATCAAAAGCGGAATTAATGTATCCTTTGTATCGCGTGGAACGTGTGGGGAAATCGCTTATATATTATTTGGAGATTGAAACTGGATAAACCTATCAAAGGTGTGCTTAAGTTTTTAAGCGGTTGTCTAATAGCTTATTATTTTTTATTTTTAAATTATTGTTAATGGATTTTACGACTACAATTTTTACATTTATGCGTTTCTTTTTTACATTCACATGAATTAAAATGTAAAAATTAAAAAATATTTATTATAAATCTTACGATTGCATGAATGTTTTAAATTGTTCTTTAAGGTCGATCGGAAATTTTTAAAATTGTAAAGGAAGGTCGTCTACTAATCTAACCTACAGCGTTGCGAGCTCAAACTTTTTATTGAAACGATAAAAATCAAAATTCCAAGAAGGAATTTCTTCAGGTTGAAGTTCTTTTTCAAGTATAATAATATTTGATTTTACAATCATCGACATTTGAGGTGACCCTTTTAACAGATAAAAAAATTTACTACGTAAATAAAGTGTAACGATATTTGAACAATATTGTACCAATGTGTGCAGCACTTTAAATATTTAGAGGGGTTAGATTTGTAAAATCGAAGAGGAATATTCTTCTATTACAGATACTTAAACTTATAAATACTTAATTATTATAAATATTTAATATTTTGTTTTTTAACACGAATTTTTCATTCACGTCTCGATAGAATTTAATCCCAAAATACATTTTCTCATAAATGAAATAAATCGAATAATTTGATACATAACAACTTAAAACATAACGTAAAGATGGAAAAATATAAAAAAAAGTCCTTGATCATATTAAATCGCATCTTATATAACTACAAATATAAGTCACTAAGGAAGGGGAAGGGATAACCCAATTTTCTTCCTGCCAAGCAGATATTCCATCTCGCGAGGGAGCATTCAATCACGCTCGCTTGTGTGCTCGACGCGACTTCGCGATATTTTTTCCCGGAGCCGCTCCTCGCCATCCGAGTCGCCGAGTGTGCACGCGAAAACCCGAGGCGCGAAGCAGTTGGAAAAACAGCTGCGTATTACGAGCGAATATAAGGAGAGAACAAAAGCAAAAGTCATGGAAGAAGGTCGAGAATCGCAAAAAAAAAGCAGGAAAAGTAGCGAGAGACTCGGATGTAGATGAAGAGAGAGAAAGAAAGAGAAAGAGAGATCACTTACGAAAAGACTATAATTGTCATACTTAATCCTTATAGGAATCGCTTATAGTATGACTGCAGTTTGACTCCAAATTTTTCGTTCTAACTGTAATCAAACTACAAGTTTTTCGACTTGAATATAGTTTTTTTTCTGTAAAGGGTAGATAGATATAAATATAAATATAAATTCATTAACGCCAAAGATTTCGTCAATTCCTAGTGTCCAGACACTATAATACATAGAATGCTTAAGAGTGTGGTTCGTCCGACCCTTCTTACAAAATCCATCACGACAGCTTTAAACATCACAATAAAAATTAAAAATTACTTATAGTAAAATAATTTTAATAAAATAAAATACTGAAAAATAATTAAAAAACAATAATAAACGTCTGTACGATTAAAAATTAATCGCAAGAAAATATAGTAGAAACAATGTTTTATTTTTAAAATTTTAGCAACGATCTGTCTCTGAGAACGATGATGTCTCTGGGAAAGAGTGAGAGAGAGCCTTACTGCGACCGTATGAAAAATGATTGGCGTCAGTCGTGTAAAGAATAGAGCCCGGTTGTAATAGCCAGGAGTGGTTTTCACTGGATTCTCAGTCTGTCCAAACTTCGCCGAGGTGTTATTTACTTTTTTAATTATAGTGTCAGGAGAATATTGGACTCGAGCCCCTCGTCCATCATTATTACGCCCCGCGCAATCATTTGTCAGATTTACTACTCTTTTTTCTGCGTAAGGGAGACGCGAAGGGCTCGTGTAATTTTCTACTTTACGGGAGCTCGACGAGTTTATATGGGATGTTGGGGATGAGGAACATAATTGCTGGAGAAATATTGTACAATGTATTCGGGTAACAAAAGAGGAGCTGATAGAGCGATCCTTCAGAGGGCACGGTAACGTGCGATGAAATATTTTTAAAGCTATGAGAAAATTACAAGGTTCATTTGCAAAATATTTCGATTACGGAGATTGATCAGTTGCTTACTCTTTTAAAGAAGAGATGAAAAATAAGCTAGTTAAATATTATTGAATGTTGTAATCATTTGATTGTATTTCTGTATTTTGTGTCGAATTTGTTGTAATTTTTTTAGTTCAAGGAATAAGTCGTGAATGATAATTAAAATAAAATAAAATAAAACTTAATCTTAATTCAGATTCTACAATTTGTAGAAAATTTTAAAAAGTTTATTCTACTTTTGTTATGTGAGTACGGCATAATTGAACGAGAAAATAGCATTATTAATAAAATCTATTTTTATGATTCTTCGTAGTTTTAAAAAACATAACCACAAAATTAAAAGGTGAAGGCGAATGATAAATATTATCTCGACGTTTATAGAGGGTGAAATCGTAAATTGGACAATTAGGCGCGTCGGAGGTAAAAAAGGCATCGATAAGTCCGGGTAAGGAAAAGGAGACGAATGGCACTTAAAGCGGGAAAAATAAACAGGCGCATAAAAAGGGAAAGAGAGAAAAAAAGAGGTGGGGCAGATGAAAAGAAGCGCGGAGTGGAATTGCAGAGCAGTTGACGAGTTTTTCGAATGGAACTCCGCTCGTCTCTTTTATTCTGCCTTCCCTTACTCTTTTTTTCACGTCGGCTCTTTTTCTCGCAACGTCGAGGCAATCCGGAGGGGAATTTCCCTTTTTTTACCATCCAATCGTTGCCGCCCATGGGGATCGTCGCCGCGATATAACGACTCTTTAACGCGGCGCCGTTAGCTTCGCGGCTTACCAGCGAGAAACGCCCGAATGGGACGAGGGTGTTTGCCGCGCCAGTGGAAGAAACACGTAAAGGCATTTTCACAATGCGTCACTTCACTTTTATAATTGCCGATAAATACATCTTGATTGTAGAATACGCTTCAGAGGTATATTTTTATCCGAGATATTTTAAAAAAAATTTACGTAAACATGTTGACTTCTTTTTGTAAAAAGTAAAAGTCGTCAATGTAGGTCTGACCACACTCGTCTGTTTCTACTTAGGTGTGTTGGCTTTTACCTTCCTTTTGGCATACTTTTCTTGGAGAGGTATTAAATTTTTTTAGAAACTATCTCTAAATGGGATCTTACATAACAGTGACGATTATTTAATAGTGATTATTGCTATTATTATTATTTACAAACTTTTAATCTTAAATCTTTTTACTGCAAATATTTTGTCAGAATTTTATTTAGTTATTCTCTAATAAATATTAGTTATCAAAAGATGTATCTCGCATTTTATGGTTTAATTTAAAGGATTATTTAAAGGTGATTTGTACTTATGCTCTATACCAGCTTTGCCATCGTTACGAAACTGTTGCCTCTAGCGAAAAGAAAAACCCTTTCAATTCGCCAGTGAAAGCTAATTTCTTTCAAGCGCCATGTGAACATTTCAGACAGACGCAACGAACTAAAGCATAAGTCATGAATTCCATAAAAAAAATATATATTCTGAAAAACGAAGCATATTTCACGTCTCGAAATGTCCTTTTTTTGTTGTGAATCTCGCGAAAAGTGCTTTTTTCACGCCAAAAAGTCTTAAAAGGATTTTATTCTTAGAAAATTTTGCGAAGATACTTTGAAATTGAACCTTTTTTTCTTGAAGAAAAAAATCAATTTTTTTTATTAGCGATATCGAAATATCTGAATTAAAAAAAAAGTAACAATTGATTCACAATTTTCGCACCGTATACGGTCTATAGACTTAACCGAGAATTCACGAAGTTCATTCATCTGTCGTCACTTCACCCAAATTAAATAAGCCCTTATACATTTTCGATCATTGAAAAGTGCTAACGAACGACTTCTGAAAAGACTACAATAGAAATCTTCGCAGCTCCTCAGAGACGAATGAGCGTTCTCTCTCCTGAGCCCCCGCGGCATTGTGAAAGCTCCTTGACCCGAGCAGACCCTCTGCAAAGGGTAAGTGCGCGTTCGCGCGCGGAGGGTTAAGGGACGAGGCTCAATGGATCGAGCCGGGAACTCGCAAGCATTATGTCGGTATGTCGCACCCCGTAAACTCCTTGCCGCGTGAGCTGTTTCTCGGGATTTTTGCAAACGCCACATTCTACCCTTTCCCCCTCCGCGTCGTATTCCTTTTCCTCGTAAGCAGTAAAAGCCGCGCTGGTGTACGGCGCATCCGTGCGCCGCTGCAATATACCTTGGTTGTAATTTTTATTGCGGGATCTATGGTTAGGATGGGATTTTCATATGTTTAACGGGGGACATTTTTTTCTCCTCTTTTTTTTTATTTGGATCAAGCTAAGCTACAACTGCTGCGGAGTCGCGGGGTTAAAAAAAATTTTTTTAATTAAACGAACGAAGCTGGATGGATAGTGGCTTTTGTCCTGAAAAATATTTCTTGTTAGCTTTGCACTGTGCCCATAAAATTGAGAATTTTTTAATTAACGAAACTAATAATACCACCTACCGCGTGGATAAAGGTAACAATGCTGTACACGATGCTCTTTTTTTTACGCTGTTAAAAAGAGGGTTGGAAAAATTTCGACGAAACTTCGTAGATAACGGACAGTTGTGTACTGAGAAAATGAAAAATATGTAACAAATTTGAAAAAATTAAATGAATATTCGTCAAGCACATTCTTGAAATTAATGTCTCAGCAGTAGTCTCAGGTTTTTGTTCTCAATCGTCCGCTGCACCCATGTATTTTCACAACCATGCGAAAAAACCATCCAAACAGAACCGTAAAAAATATCGCCTCCGACAGGGACGTCAAAAATTCAGCCATCTGATAAACGATTCCGAACGTTAGTTTCCATTCGCGCCATCCCGGCGCATCCTCTCCCGCGGATAACAATGGAAAACTGCGGTGTGAGGGTATAAGATCGCGCGGAGCGATAAGACTCGTCGGGGGTTGGCACAGTCGCGAAAACCGCGATCCATTACGTCGCGAGTTGTCGCGACAGCTCGGCGTTTTCGAGGCTCTCGCCTCGCCTTAACGAGAAATCGATTCCCCGGGCGCCTTTTTTCCGCCCGCCACCCACCAGGACGCGAGATCGCTTTGTCTCCTGGGCGACGCGTCAACGAGGACGAGGGGGGAGGATGGGAATGGCCAGCTGGATATTGGCCGGCTCTCTTTCGATGCGCGAGTTTTACGACTGGCTTCGACGAGAGCCTCGGGTGTCGCTGCTTTTACGATGTTTGGTGGACTTTTTATGATGTACACTGTAACGAGGCGACATTGGTATGTCATTCAACGGCGTCTTGTTTGGCTTGCAGCGTCATGTAATTAATTCTGATTACTCCGCGGGGTTTGCGATTGGTTTTATGATTGTATTTAATAGTTTCTACTTTTCGGAGAAATTGGATTCAGTATTTTACAGTACTAATGATTTGCACAAATTAGTCTATTGTCATTACAATAGACATCAACAATAGTTCATTATTACGAACTTTCTTTCTTGAATTCTTGCTTTTATAAGTACTGATGCAGACAACAATATCATTGCTTTACTATTATTCAGAATAGTTTTAGACATCTTACAAAAACTGTTTTCATTAAGGGATGTATATCCCCATTTATTAAATACAATAAAATAAATAATATAATTTTGAATATTTTATTTTCTTAATCAAAATAAATTTTTATAATTCTCAATGTTCCATTTCTCAATAAAGTTGGTTTTATTGATTATGTGTGTGCGAAATTCAACGCCAATGAAGCTCAAGAACTGATAGCATTTGAAACAGCGGTTTCCTGCCGAACTGTATCTTAAACCTTATCAATGACTCAAGCATCAACTTCGAAATGAACTTAGCAATGCAATTATAACTTCAACGATAATTATTTTAAAATATTGAGAAAAAAGCTCTCAGTTGTAAAAAACCCTGTTTATAAAAGAGTTTGACAAAACGCAATTTAAAGAATTTTAATTAAACCTTTTCTTTTTTCTAATTATTATCTTGAAGTAATTCAATTTTCTCGTGAACGATGAAATTAGTTTTTGTATTTCATTTCATCTAATGACTTTCAATTTCCAAATAAGGATTGAAATTTCTTTAGAATCATAAAGATCTTTACTCAAAATATCGATTGGATTTTTAATGTAATGACATCTGACCAAGAATAATTTTCTTAAAAGAACGTTGAGAATAAAACTGCATATAAAAAAATAGACAGTTAATATGTACGAGTATCTAGAAAAGACCCAAAAGCATCTCCTCGCAGACACAACGATATAAAGACACCCCCAGCACTAAAAAAAAGAAACATCGCTCGTCCAAACAAAAAGCATAGACGTACCTTTTTTGCATCCAATCTCAATATTGCGCGTCGTTCACGTAATTTTCCGAGCAAGAAAGAAATGATCGAGCACGTGACAGCTCGGCAAACACAAATCGCAGGCCAGAGCGAAAAAAAAAGAGAAGCGACGACCCGAAGCGCATAAATAACCCCATAAAAGCTGGGCTCGGAGCGGCACGTATGAAACGAGAACTCTCAAACAAGCGAGAGTATAATCGCGAGACCCCATAAAACAAACCGGCTTGAGGGCGAAAAAAAAAATCCTCCACGTTCTGCACACACACACGGACCGAAGGAATACTCCCCGTTATATCCAGGAGGCCTTAAGACGCAAAGCGACGGGCAGGGGGGGGGAGGGGGGTGACGACGCCGTCGGCACATAATCCGACCATCGACGAGCAAATATGAAGGATACGCGACCTTCTCTCTCTCTCTCTCTCTCTCTCTCTCTCTCTCTCTCTCTCTCTCTCTACTTTTGCACGGGGAAGTATGTTTGCCCACGCGCCGTTGCTGGCGACAACTCGATTTGATGGCTCGGGGTCCTATTGGCAAACGAGCACGTGCACGCGCGGAAAGACAGGCAGAGGCGATGGGTAAACTCGGCAACCGGCTCATTCAGCCGGTGCCGAGGTGAATGGGCAAGCGGAAAGTTTCGAAACGGGCTCCTTCAGCGCCGAGCTCGTTTGAGCTGCAATCGAGGGAAGGATTCTTTTCTGATGCTTCTTACTGACAGTTTTATGGATTTATCGAGGGCCTCTCTAGACTCTGCGTACTTTATTATTTTCTTTTTTTTTTTTTAATTTAAACTTGGGAATAAATTGAAAATTGCTGTGTCACTTTGAAAGTGGAAAAAATTTTTAATAATGTGTAGCCTGGTTTTTAAAGTTTCTAATCGATATCTCAATATAATTGTAATAAAATCCCAATCTCAGGAAAGTAGATTCCTAATTGCAAGTTTTTCCCTACATCCCCTTTGTGATAATTATGTGATTCGTAAACTTAATAGAGTAATAGTAAATGTAATAGAACGTAATAGAGACAGTAAATAAGTAAATAATTATATTAGATTTTATTTATAACATAACATTTTCATTTTAAGCTTCCCAAGAAATTAGAATCAAAATACTCTACGCGCCTAGTAATAAATAAAATAGATAACAAATTCGAAAAATAATTTACGAAAGCAGCGCGATAAAAATCAGTTGCGGCATTAACTTTCTCAAATTTCCAGAACACTATTTAACTCATCCATTTACAAAGACTTTAGTGCCGGCGCATTCAGCGCGAGGACAAAGGGCGAAGCTAAGATAAACGGCCGACAGTAGCGGTCGAAAGGTCTGTTTGGGCTTGTGGGCTCTGTGAAGCCGGAATAATTGTCGGGCTTGGCTCCCACCCCTCCCTTTGACCGAGGCCCTATCCTCGTAATCGAGTGTATGTACCATTACGCTTCATTTCCGGGACTCTCGTGTCCGTTTCTCCGTCCGCTCGGCGCTGTTTGTGCGTGAACGCGAGACCGAGCATCCGCTATGCTTTATCTTCGCGCGAGTCCCGAGTGCACACGGTGTACGTGATTCGCGATTGTTTGCCGGCGAAATTTAATTCTTTTTTTTTTCCTTTCCATCGCTTCCCCTTTTCTTTTTTTTTATTGTTTGACCACGTGCGCATTTTTTATGGGTTTCGGAAAAAAAACAACAACAACAGCAATGTTTACAGCGCCGATCGACGGATTTATTTCGCAACCTGGTTGTTTGACGACCCGAGGCGAAAGGGTTGCAGGTATTTCAAATTAGTTTTGCGTTGCTCAGAGGGAGAGTTTTGTAGTAATGCCCATTTTTGAACACGATATTGATTTTCATCAATTTCGATATTTTGACGTTTTCCTGAGTAAAGAGAAAAATTGCGTTTGACTGCCTTTCTTTCAAAAAGAAAATTTACTATGAATAAGATTTTAATTATGTGATCTCAGTGTGGTAGTCGAGGAATATTTAGAAATTTCCAAGCTTAATTTCATCTCTTGAAAAAAAGTACTTCACTTTTTGATTTTGAAATCTCTTTGCGATCTTTCTCAGGTGACAGGAATTTATCAGATATATTAGGTCAATATCGAAATGAAGACAAACACGTCAATATTGACCTCCTACTGCCTTCTATAAAATACATATACTCTCCGGAATTTCAATAAAGTATATTATAAAAAAGACCCGAACAAATTAATTCTCTACTTTTTCCGACGGCATTACAAAAGCGCGCGCAACAGCTCAATTTTTATCAAGCAGCGAACGGCTTTCATTTGTCCCTCACAATAAACGTGCTTGAAAAGAGAAACGATTCAGGCCGGGAACTGGCGGGAAGAAGAGAAAAAAAAGAAAGAAAAAAAAAGAAGCGTTAAACGCGCAAAAAAGGAGCGGAAACGGAGTCAAAAGCCGTTGGCGCCCGATGAGCGCAACACTCTTGAATTTTTCACGGGAGCATCTATACCACTCCCTTCCAGCGCCTCGACTCTTTTTTTTCTTCTCTACCTCCCAGTTGGAAAATTCGCTCGGGAGTCGTTTCTAATCCGCCCCTCGTGCGAGTAATATTCAATGGGCCGCGCGGGTGCAGAGGCGAAGATTGAAAATTAGAATCGCGTTAAGTTTTTTCCCCTTTCCCACGGTCTTTGTTGGATTTTAATTTCGCGCTGTTTTATAAACGCAGGCGGAGCTTCATTGTTTTCCCTTCGATCGGACGAGCCGCGCGGCTCACTGGTTTTTATGAGATAATGAGAGCAGAAAATTAATTTGAGTCAGACCGAGATTGAAATCGTATTGCATTCATTCCGTTTAGTTTTAAAACACCTGAACCGGAGCTGCTCGATTTTCACTCCCTCCGACAGTTGAATATCTGGAATTTGTTTTGTTGCGACTTTCGGGTAATTGACAGTGGCTTGATTGAATAATGTTAAATTTAGCTACAAAATAATCGAAAAAAAGCTTTTAAAACTGTTGTTAAGGCAACGAATAAAGAGAAAAAGGTTTATTTTATATAGGAGAGTGTTTAATTATAAGAATTTTTTTAAACGACAGTATGACAATGGTGGCGTGATTTTTCATGAAGACAGATAAACTTACAATTATTCCCTACTACAATTACTTAAAAACATTTTCCAGTTTTCTTTTTTTTCTTTTTTTCAAGAAGAAGAATTCACTGTAGAAGTTAGATTACCTACGTGTCATAATTATAGCAAGTCTTTTATTCAACCACTGTTTTTTTTTTCATTTTATTCTAAAAGTTTTGTTCACTTGGGTTATTAATTTTAAAATGTGCTCTGTTCATTTAATTTATTATGCATACGTATTCCATTATTTTTTATTAATATTATTAATGCTAGAAATTAGTATTCAAAATATTGAAAACGAATTATGTTTTGTATTCATTAATTTTAATACAAGCTCTTTTAAATTATTAAACTTTATTTAACATTATTCAATAATTTTTTATTAATATTACTATCGGATTATCTCACAAAAGAATAGTAAAAGTTAATTTAATTGCAAATTGAGGATTATTCAAGTTTCACGCTCAACTTGTCGTCAATTCACAAGTCTTTTACTTTTTTTAGGATTTCTCTTAAAAATATAAACTAAGAAGATTAGGCATAAGGATATTTGACAGACTTTATATTCTTTAGTAATTGATTGATGTCTACAATTTTTTATCATGTGTTAAAAATACCGATAGTGAATAAATATCTAACAAAAAATTGGCAAGTCAACAATATTTTCGATTGAATAAAATTTATTGATACTTCACTGCTTCTAAAGTATACGATCTCAAATAAAATTCGTCTGTTAAATTTAATTTTATACGCTAGAAAAAGAGATATGCAAAAAGCGGGATAGATGGACCCACAATATAAAGAAATATTAAAATAAAAAAGAAACAAAAAAGCAACAATGAGAAATTTAATGGTTTAATGTGTAGTTTCTCTGCTATAAATTTAAATAACTTCTGATTTGTTTTTCAAACATCACTTCACACTTCCCGTCAAATATTTTTTGTTTTAACCGTCTTTATTCCGCATTTTATATGAAAACTTGTACAAACAAATTATTTAACAAAATACACAAACAACAGTTCGCTTCGTGTGTGTGCCCAGTTTTACAGCACAATTTTTTTTATAATACTAAATAACTACTAAATACTATTTACCCAGTCAATAAATTTTCAAATATATCCTCCTTCTAATCGTTTCATATATTGCATAAATCACTAAATAATCACCTGCCATAAATCGCACTCTCCTTATTAATGCCCGATAAACAATCCCAAAATTCCTCTAAAAAGCGAAGGATGTCACTATAGCGAAAAAATAAAGCATCTAAGCTCCCACCCTCTCTCTATTTTTCTCTCTCATCCTCTTTCTCTCCTCCTCTCCGATCAAGTAAAGGAATCTACGACTCACCTGAAACTCCACGCGATACAACACCGGGAACTTTCTGCGCAGTTCGCAGAGCTTCGGGTACTGGGCGAGTTCCGTGGGGGCCGTCGGCAGCGTCGTGCCCAGGCCAAGTTCCTCAGCTGCTGAAACAGAGCGGATACATGGTCGATCAGAGGGAGATAGAGGCGTGCCAGTGATAAGTCGCGGGCGGGACGCTCATGTTTTGTACCCCCCGCAGGGGTACAAATGATCCCCTGTCGCGTCGCCTTAATTTCGGATCTTTAAAGCGATGCCTCGCATTTTCGTCTGTCTTATTTTTGCCTCGTGCAGGTGCCGGACCCGAGGGTGTATCTGCACCCCCTGCTCCGGCGACGCATTTAAACGCCTCGTCGTGGAGGCTTTATTGCGCGCTTTATACACCGGGGGTTAATGATCCGCCCTGATGGGGTGCTTATGCAGTGCTTCAAGGCGGAAGTAAAAGTATTGGGTTTATTATGGATTTTTTTTTACGCTGCTAGTGTACTTCGGAATGCTCAGTGCCGGAGCGTGAAATATTTTTTTATGGAAACTTAAATCTGGCAGCTTCTTTCGCGCGCGAGTTAAAATGTAAATGTGGAAGCGTCCCTTACAAGATTGTATCTTTTACTGTGCACGAGTGTAGATGTGCTTCTCTCGGTAAATCGCGAGATATTTCTTTTTACCTTCACAAATATAGTTGGGAATTTCAGTATTGGATTTCTCACGGTAAAGTGGAACGTGACGTAGTGGACCTTTTGGAAATTTAAATGAATGATCAGTTTTTTAACATCTGAGAAGGGAAAAGTAAGGTAACGCTAACATTTTTAAATACTTCCGTGGAGGACGTTGAATTATTCCTCTGACTGTACTCTCCTTTTAAAGATCGTTTTAACATCCATAATGGACGGGAAGTTTAAGCGTGATGAAAAAGAGTATGATAGGAGAATTTCAGAAATCTTATTTAAAAGAGGGTTGCTATATTTTATTCGATAAATCTGCTATTTTATCAGTTAATGCGCACTTTAGATAATCTGCCTTTTAAAATAACTATTTGCTTAAAAAATAACGTAAGAACTTCACTATTTCGTACCTTTTAATGAGACAATTAATTTGTTTTGTATTAGCCTTAATTAACTCTATAAATTTAGTTGTTATATGTTGTTTTTATATTTTTTTAGATCTATTACGTTCTTTTTTGAAATTATTTTATGTGCAGCTATTTTGTAATTCAAAGCTAATTCATGACATTGAGCTTTCGTTATAAAATCTATTAGAATCATGTTCATTAAAGTTCATCTCTAAAAACTAAGGTTTACAAGGATTACGGTTATTTTTTTTTTTTTTTTTTTTTACTTTTCAACAACAATCTAATATACAGTAATTCTTCCTTTACACATCAGGGATGCCACCCTGTCATCGCGCCCACAACTGTAATCCCAGTCAATTTTCTTTTTTATAAACATCGTCTCCTTAAATAAAACTAGAACCTGAAAAACTGACAGGCATAAAAAATGTTTTCCCCTCGAAGTGCCGAGGGTATTTTTTTCGGTGAAAAGAGGAATCACAGCCAGCTAACGTTGTTAAAGCAGGGGGCGTGGGAAGCTTCCACATAAATATTCAAGTTAATCTCAATGCGTCAGCGTTGATTTTATTCGCGCCGCTTCTTTTTTTTTTCTTTTTTGCCTCGGCGCGACTGGAAAATACGATTTTTCTCAGCGGCTTGACAAGCGCGCGCGGAAAATCAGCACCGTCGCTATCATACGACGGTGTACGAGAGACGGAGAGAGAGAGAGAGTAAATAAAAGGCCGGTGGGCGAGGTAATACGATGAGGCATCGTGCGCGATATGTATATGCGCGCGAGCAGCGGAAAAAAGGAAAGGAGGTGGGGGAGGGGGACGAGGGGGTGACACGCGCGAGTCAAGCCCATGTGTTGGCGGTGGATGTACGACAATGTAGAGGGCGGATGGAGGCGTAACGCTCGGCTAAATTTACAGCTGCTCGCCGGCCGCCGCGCTCATTCGGCTCGTAATTTCAAAAAGCCGGGGCGAGGGTGCTTCAGAAGTAATTGCCGTTTACAGTTCCATCGGCGTTCGATTTGCGCTCGACCCTTTTTAGTGGTCAGTAATGGATCGGCCTTTTTATTATCCTTTTAAAGCGTTGTTGTTTTTTTTTCTGTTTTTTCATTACGGACATCAAGTTTTGACTCTCACAATTACCCGGCGGTAATTTATTTACATTAAGTACATAAATTAAAGTTACATAAAATTCTTGCTTGTTGCATATGTATAAGAGAGGAATCGATTTCCGTTGATTGAGTAAAGTAAACATAAAATAAAATTTAAAAAAAGAATAAAAATTTGCATGCAGTGTGTATTTCATCGATAATGAGAAATCAACGATCCTTTTAATTAAATATTTGATTTCATTAAATTATAATCTAACAAATAACGAATATCTAACGTATTTATTTACTTTTTGAATGTAAAAAAATGTTATAAAATAATTAGAATTTGCAGGAATATCTCATAAAGTTTTACATTAAAAGCTCAACCTTTTAGATTAATCGAGTAAAAATCCAAAAATTAAAAAATACGCTCATATCCTCTTTATACATTCATCTACTGGAAATCTCAGTAATTTATGTAAATTTAACATTAAACTGTCAATATCCTACTAAAATCGCCGAGGACCTCAAAATCTAGATCATCTAAATTTAACTCAGATCAGCATTTTAATTAATTATAACCTGATTACACGTAACCTGTCAATGTCCTCATGAAAATGCTAAGGACCGCTGAAACTTTAACGCAGAACCTCGGGCTTCAAAATTAATTTAACCCCGTTGTACGATAATGGCCCGTTCTCTTCACATTCGCATTTTGATATCATCGAGAAGGGGGTGTCGGAACCTCTAGCGACGATCCGCGCAGTAGTGATTTCTGCTGAATCAGCGTTGCACGTCCCATTACAGCGCGAAATCGGAGAAGGGGGGAGGGGAGTAGACGACGCGACGGCGCCTCTGCTGTACGAGGGTTTAATGGAGCCTTCGGTCCCCATCTCGATTAACCCAAATTTATTCTTGTCGATCCCGAGCGACTCACCCGCTGATCAGTTGAGCGCCGACAGCGACGAATTACGGATTCACGAGAGGGATATATACACAAAGGGGAGGGGAGGTGAGATGACCCAAGTTCCCTCGTATGCCCGCACTGGAGGTATACAGCGTATGGGGCATTCTGCATGTGCCGAAGTGAGCGCAGGTCTGGATGTGGAGTATGAAACGAGTTTTTTCTCGGAGGAACGGTCGGGCAAATATTTGTAAATCGATGGGTATTTCTGACAGAGTCTGGAGGGTATTTTCAAGTGGAAAATTGACTTCTTAATGTGTTTTTCATGTAGATACAGTCATCCAGAAGTTCAGTCCCTATTTATTTTAACAGAGGGTACGTAGCAAGTTCTTTTACTTTTCAATGATTTCAGTTAATTTTGTTTGTTTTTATTATGTAAAACAACATTTATGCATCATATGCTGTTTTACATAATAAGGAAATAATGAGTAATCTGTCAAACAGAATTTATTTAGTGAACAAAATGTATGTTCAGTAAAAAAAAAATATGAGAACTGTATGGATCTACTAAAACGCGTATAGTTAATTCAGAACTTAAATTTTTAAAAGCTTCCGTTAAGTTTAAAATAATTATCCAATTATTGCTTTTTACGCGGTATTCTTTTTAACCTACTTAATAATTTATTTCCTTTATCTACACACAGGCTTTTTTGAACTATTGACGAAACGATAAAATTAACGACAGAAATATAAATTTTTTAACTCGACCTTTCCTTTTTTCATTTTTTAACAAAAAGGTAGTATTATCCCTTTTGTCAACATCAACTAAAATCTATTTAATTTCAGAAGCGACTTTTACTGCAAGAGGCTCGCGCAGCAGTGTATGCGAGTAGAGTGTATGCCCGACACATGTAGCGTGGTACTAACAATCACGCGCGTGATTACGAGTTTGTTTGCACGATTGCACGAGTTGTTATGCGTGCGATTATTATCTGGTCTCTGTGGGCTCGGTTTGACGATCCGTTAGACTTGTGGATTTTTCTGGGGTACACGGTTGTTAATTGTCATTGAAGGCTGGAACGACGACTCCACTCATGTTCTCGTTTGCTGTGTTTTTTTTTACGCGAACTGCGAATTGGCAATTATTTGCAATTGTTCGATAAATAGTCCTCTTTTGGAAACGTCGATCATTATCAGTAATTCTCGATTAGTTTAGTTAATTGAGGAAGTTTCTTTTTTGTAGGATTTTTAATAAAGTGATCTATTGTACATAAAAGAAGCTGCTTCTAATTAAAAGTAGTATATTTTAGATGATATTTTAGTAGCCTCTAAAGTTGAATTAGTGAAATCTCACTGAAATTAGGGGAAATTGATGTTCTAATTACTGAACAGTCGAGCTGATTTCACTAATTTTTAGTGACACTTCATTAATTGCAGCATTTTCTTCTTACTATAACTTTGCAGTAGAAGTAGTCTATACTTAATTATTTGATATTAAAAAAATTCCAATATATTTAATTTCCTTGTGTTCTAATATAAAATTAGAATTATTAATTTTTTCAATTTTAAGACAAGAACATTGTAATCATTTTAAATTGACTTTATTACGGTGCTTTAAAAAGTTACTTACTTTGCTTTTAAACAATTATCGTACTTATCGTAAAAATTATTGCATTTATAGTATCATTTCTACTACTATCCATCAAAATTTATTATACGGTAATATACGGTAATTTTTATCTGAGAGTCCAATCTGTAGTCATGTTCCCGGGAGGCTAATAATTTTTGCAATACTTTTTTCTCAGTGATAAATTTTACACACTTACATTAGATCACAGAAAATTTTCTGCGATTCCTCTGAATCCACTGCAAGTGAAAACTGCAAAAATTTCCGTATAGACTTTGACCCTTACGTAGGCAAATCTTCACGCAGGAGTCAGAAATAATGCCAATCAAATAGTCTTAAGTAGAATGCACTGCTCCACAAACGATCGATTTATCATGCTGGTGGGAAATTACATCCGTATAATTCTGGCAATATTCAAGAGCAAACTTCGTAATGTGCTTTCAAGCAAAGTAAGTTCGCCATCGAGTTTGATGTGCGCACCCCGCGGTTCTCGGAGCTGCAGAAACAACCCGCGCACAATTACGCTTGTATCTTCTTGTCTACGAAGACGCACTTCGATGTTCGCTCGGTCGCCCTGCTCTGGTAATCCACCGAGACTTCGCTGGAATTCGTCTCCACCGCCTCGAGTTAAATGAGTTTGCACGAGGCCCCAAATGGCTTTTCTTTTTAATCATTCCTTTTGAGTAAAAGAGACACTTCGTAGACGACACAACTGCTTTTACACGAGTTCGCGGTTCATTTTGCATTTATTTATTTATTTATTTTTTTAAATCAACAGAGTAATAATGTGAAAAAGAGTAATCCAGTTAAGGGAAATAAAATGTTCTATTCAACGGTCTGGGATATTTCGTTATGTATATTATATATTCCTGTAAATTTTGAATTACATTTTTTATTGTTTTAATAGTTGTTATGATTTTCTATTTTTTTAATTTCTATTTTTTAAAAAACATTTATAGAATATTTAAAACATGATCTTTCACAAATGTTCTCTTTTGTCTTTTAATTTATTTATTCAATT
>JAWWEP010032752.1:0-13806 GCA_035582995.1 Sycophila quercilanae | reverse complement strand
CACACACACACACACACACACACACACACACACACACACACACACACACACACACACACACACACACACACACTTCATAAGTATTTATTTATTTTATTAGATTTTTTTGAAATAATTTTTTTATATTCACATTGTCGATTATTCAACATATTTCATCATCTTTGGAAATTTTACATTTCTACTTGCTACAGTAGCAAATCTTATTAAATTGAATATATTTCTTTTAACAGATTTTGAAAAAAAAAGTTTATTAACATTAAAAACGAATGTAACGTTGAGTGATAATTACTAAACTTTAGATTACTTGAATAGTACGTTTTTGAATAGTATGTGCTGTTTGTTATAGCAACGCAAGTGAAACAAGAGAATCGGGAAGATTTTGTTAGTATTCCAGTCAATCGGCAGGTCATCCATTGTTTGACCTATCCTTATCAACCTTTTCCTATTTCCTTTTCCACCCTTTGGAAGCATGAAAGAGGCTGGTGTGCATCCTATGACGTGTGCGATTCCTACAATTTTTATTACCCTCCAGAAATTCTGTGCAACGGAGTCCCAGACATCAATGATTATTCGCGATATTGTATTTGTAGCAACAATAGCAGCAGAAACAGCGTCAATGCTTGCACAGCTTCTTACTGTAACACTAATCTACAAAGTGAGAATTATGCTCTTTATGTAGGACCATCCACGTCAACAATTACCATCAACGCGGAACCGCCCGATGACAATGTTCCGAGAGAATCCGACAGCCTTGAAGACAAATCTGAAAGCACTTGTTCTTCCAAGAGTAACGAGGAGACTTCCAGTCAGTCTTCTGAATCAAGCTGCGATTCAGACTCTTATTTAGCTTACTCCACTGGTTTGAATCCGTTGAAGAAGCAACTATTTCAGAAACAGCTCGAAGCTAGCGCTGAAGCAAACGATAATAATTCGACCGATTGCGATGAACAAGATATCGATGATGAAGAAGATGATTTAAATAATGAGAAGCAAAAGGAGCAAGAAGAGCTGAAGGAAAATGAAGAAGATGAAGGAGACGAGTGGGAGGGTACAGACGAAGTAACTGTGGAGCAGGGGAAAGAGAGTCAGCCAAAGAAGAATAAAGTAATGGATGAAGAAAAAGGGGATGCGGAGGAAGAAGATAATGATGGAGAGGAGGAAGAGAAAGAAGAACCAGAGAAAGATGTCGAAAAGGAGGAGGAGACAACTGTCAGCGTGAGATTACCACTAAGATTAAACCGGCAAAAGAAAATAACCATTGAGACCTGCGTCGATTTCACTCTAAAAAGACCAAACTCCCAAGAGAATCCAAAGTTCATAGTAACAAGTATGGATCAGAATGTAAACGAAGAAGTAAAGGAAACTGAAGAAAGTAAAAAAGATTCAGACAGCCCTGTTCCTCAAACGAAACGCTTATTGAGTGTACCTCGGGAGAATTCACGGGAAGAGATAACTGATGATGAAGATAGCGGCGTCACTTCAGATATGAGCAGAATCATATCCGAAGTCGACACTGACTCCGAGTGCGTTTTAAGAAAACCTCGGAACCAGAATAAAAAGTATCAGCGTACTCAGACTCACTCAAGGCTCTTTAGGCTTCTGAGCTCAGAGCAGCTAAAGGTACCAATGCAGGAAGGTATCTCGTCAAATTCTAGCGGTCTGACCTCACCGGACTGCAGCTTAACCCAGGAATGCACGTTGTTCCCCACCAGACCGAAGTCACTCGACTGCGAAGCTCTCTTCAAACGGTACCGTGAGAAGCAACAGGATGATTTCTACTACCAGACCTGGAAGAACGGCCAGCAAGATCAGAGACAAAGGAAATCAGAGCAGGGCCAGTCCTCGGTGTTTCCACGCGTCAATGTCTTGTGTCCGCGTGTCAAGAGTGCGAGGAACCTCTCCCAATCTAGAAAATCCCTCCACGGACCCATCAACAACACCACTGCCACCGTATCCTCGAATCTCATCATCCCCCCGTCCATCAGAACCAACAGACGTTGCTGATTCGAGGCAGCCGAGTGCGGGCCAGCTCGCACGTTCATACCGATGCATTTGCAGACAAAAGAATTTCGAGCTCGCGCAAACGATGCTTCTCCGCGTCTTCTGTAATTCCGCAACAGTATACAGGAATTGTGATACAGGCGCACGCAGAACCGAACGTGCCCTTTTCATTCCTATCGGTACTTATGATCATGACTACGCTCTTTTTTTCTTTTTTTTTCTCTCTCTCTCTACTTTTTTTTTCTTTCTATTTTTTTCCTTTGTACTTTTTCGGATGTTTCCATTTTTCACTATTTTGTCCATGTTTTTCTTTTCTTTTTTTTTATTACTTTTGCATTATATATACTTTATTCTATTCTAACTTAATCTCTCTTTTTTTCCTTCTTGTTTTTTTTGGGCTCATTTTTATGCTCACTTCCAACCAGACAGGATACTTTTCCATTTATCTTAATTAGATGTACGTATGTTTAAGTAATATAATTCATTACTGTTTTGCGGAATGAAAGATCCTGTATGGATGGGATTTCTTTTTTATTATCTTCTTGATTTAGGTGCCATATATTTAGTGCAACGCACATTTATGGCATTTATCATAGAAACTGATTGATGTTGGATTATAGAGTTTTGATTGACATAAAGCAGACGCGATAATCGTCGACAGGAGCCAACAGGTCGATTCTCTTAATCATGCGGATTCGAATAGGTTGTCTTGTCGAAAATATTGTAAAAAGCAAACTGACTTTACAAAGCTTTGGCTTCAATTTGGCGTGGATTGTAGCAATTGAGCCTGCATCAGCTGCACTATTTTAATTTAAATTCACCATTTTATTTTCTGTGGGATAAGAGTACTCGAGTTTAAAAATGTTTAAACGTTATATATATACATAGTCGTTCGTTGTTAGTGTATGGCATGCAAGTAGTCCTCGCTAATTTTTTAAGTTAAAAGTTTAGATACGATTTAAAACTCATAAAGAGAGTAAAATGTCGTAAGAAAATAAAATTTCTATTTTATTGCTTCTGAAAAGATTATGTAAATTTTAAAATACCATTTTGCGCATGATGCTTCTTACAGTATAAAACAATATTTTTATAATTCATGCACGTTTGCAACTGATTTTCCAGCCTATAAAAATAAGCTTATCTAAAGTGCTTCTTTCTTGATCAACGCTAAACTGCGCAAAAATACGTAATATATCGATGAAGTTAAGCGCGAACCCCCGTAAAATTAATAAACGCATGTTCTTAATGACTTTTTTATGCAAAACGCGAAAATGACTAAACTTGTTGCAGAAAATATATGTATACTATCACAGAGTGCTTGTAAATGTTTCTTTTTGATTGTATGTTTACGTGTGATATTTACAAAAATTTACTATCAATATTTATAGTTAATAAACTGTTCGCAAGCAAAAAAGACATTCGTTAAATTTACTTTCGGGTACCTGAACAGTGCTTTTATCGCGTACGAATAAAAATAAAAGACACTTTTTAATTTTCCCACTACTTTACGAATATATCCGTTGTTGTAATAATTATTCTTTGCATTATTTTCAGGTCCCGATGTAACGGATTATTGAGCAACGCAACGTGTACAAAACTCCAAAGACGCAGTGAAGTGCAGGCTAGGCAGCGTGGAATTTGTCAATGGAACCTTTATTTTTTATTATTATTCATTTTTTCGTACGTAAGAAATTAATATATTCACGATGACAAATAAAGAAGATAAATGTGACGTAAACAATCACTGAATTATAATTTTCGCACGATATAGATATCTAATAAATCTAATTTTTTTACTACTTTATTCTCAATGTATAACGACAATACATATATTTGAAAGTGGCCATATTTATTTGTACATTTATTTATCTATTTATCTTAACTGTATAATATGCTGTAAGAATTAATAACTATTGTAATGATTAATAATTATTAATGATTATTATATAATGACCAGGCGATCTTCCTAATTGATACGCATTCAGATAACAGTCTTTGTTAAATACTTTAACTAATTGGTGCTCTCAAGGTTTGTGAAATTTATGTGCGATTTCACACAGGTTATCGGCGGATTGCAACCGATGTCAACGACGGACATTTTGCAAACTCGAAAAAGGTGTCTGGTCGTCAGATTTATAGTATAATAATATTGCTTAAGTTTTTCCTTATTGAAGCATCGTCAAAAAAACGTAATCATTATGTATTTTAATATAGTTATTTCCTTTGTGTAAAATAAATAATCATTGTCAAAATATTAAAGTTAATATATATATACTATTTACATAAAAAATGTGAAGATTATTATTAACATTCTTAATTTCCGTTTCTTGTTATTATATTCCTGTAGGTCAGTACAAGTTATATATTTATCTTAAACAATACGGTGACTGCGCATATTTTTTTTATAGGGGAACTCGGGGCACCCCATTAAATATATATATTATATTGCATTTGGCGTGAAAAAGATTTATTAACAAGTTTCATTTAAATTAAAGCATTTGATCTGTCACCAAGTACGTTTTAATAATAATTTGGAATTTATCTAAATAAAAACCTGTTGAATTTCGAAAATATTTTACAACAAAATTGAAATTTTCTTATTTTTACAGCTAAACTTAACATTTTAAAAAAAAATTCTTTAAAATTCTTCAAACTAATAAATTTTTTAGCAAAATTTGTTAATAAATTAATAATCCCTTTATAAAATATGCATGGGCTTTTCATTGTAGTCAGTATTTCTCGCGTTGTGATTGGTCAAGCGATAGTTGTCTTTTATTATTTATTATTTATATTATTGTTTATGCGATAACCTCTAAACCGAATCTCCGCGCGCGAAGCGCGCGCCTGATCTAGTGTATTAAAAATCGTAAGCTTAACCAATAAAGGATACTATATATAAAAATGAGTAATTTTTAATTCCTTCAGCTAAACATTTTGAATAAATTGTTTTCATATTTTACCTTATTCTGAAGCTTGATTATCTGCTATGCATGCTCCAATTACGTCACTTATTTTAAAACTAATAATTTCGTTATAGTCGATCAATTTTTCAAAGAGCTACTTTAGTTATTTTCAACGACAAAGTCAAATTTTCGTCCTGCATTGTCATTTGCCGGATTTGTCGGCAGTGTCGTTTGACAGTACTTATATTATACGTTCAGCGGTTCCAATACTTATAAGTACAGCAGCTCGGTAGTTCCTCTTACGAAGCGGTCACGGCAGCATAAAGCGTCGGTTCGCATAGTGACTCGCAACTCTGCACGCGTTCCTAACCTCGAAGATATCAGAAGAAGAAAGTTTGCATTGTTGTCACTGTTTATTTAAGAAATAGGGTGTGCAAGATGCCCGAAAGTACAAAAACGGAGCCTACGAAGCCCATCACAGAGAAGAAGAATGAAAAGGAAGACGACAAGTCCGAATTGGTAAGATAAACTTATTTGAATCGTGATTTCGTTCACTCAACCGTCTGTGTGTTCAACAATTTTTATATTTGAATTTTTAATAATCCTTCTGTCTCTTTCACTTTCTATTATGTATCAGTCGGAAGAGGACAAGCTTCTGCAGGAGGAATTAAATCAGTATGTAGAGCAGTTGCAAGAATCTAATCCTAAGCTGTACTTCAATGCTTTGGACTCACTGCGCACACAGATTCGAACATCTACAACATCAATGACCAGTGTGCCAAAACCTCTTAAATTCATGCGTCCTCATTATGATACCATGAAGGCTATTTATGACAAACTCACTGATAAAAAATGTAAAGAACTTTGTTCAGATGTCATTTCTGTTTTGGCAATGACCATGGGTGAAGGTCGAGAATGTTTAAAGTACAGAGTAACTGGTATGTTTTTGCAAGATTTCAATATTTCTTTTAAATATAACTTTAAATTAAAATAAAATTATGAACTATTTAATACAGGATCAGCACTCAATATTAGCGAGTGGGGCCACGAGTATGTTAGACACCTTTCAGGTGAATTGGCTGCTGAATGGGATGAACTTGCAATCGAAGGATCGGAGGAGATGACCAAAAAATTAATTGGCCTTGTGCATGAAATAGTACCATATAATATGGCTCACAATGCTGAAACAGAAGCTTGCGATTTACTGATGGAAATTGACAGGCTAGATTTATTGGAGCAATATGTAGACGAAAGTGCATATCAAAGGGTTTGTTTATATTTATCAAATTGTGTTCCTTATGTTGCCGATCCAGAAAACAGTACACTTTTGCATGCAGCCTTAAAATTGTATAAGAAATTTAAACAGTATCCCCAAGCACTTAGGCTTGCCATGCAGCTAAATGATTTACCTTTAATTGAGGACATCTTTACAAATTGTCCAGACTTGTAAGCTATCTTTCTATTTTTCTTAAAAATTTACCATAATTTATGAATGAATATTAAAGTTATGAACTATTTACTAGGTCTGTTCAAAAACAATTGGCTTTCATGCTGGGTCGTCAACAGATCTTCTTAGAACTACCCATATCCATAGATTGGTACGATGATCTTGTAGAGATAATGACAAACTCGCACCTAAATAATCACTTTTTAAATCTTGCTCGTGAGTTGGACATTATGGAGGCCAAGACGCCAGAGGATGTGTACAAATCACATTTAGAGAATTTGCGACCTTCTTTCGGTGGCGGACAAGTCGATTCGGCGAGGCAGAATCTCGCTGCGAGCTTTGTTAATGGATTCGTAAACGCAGCTTTTGGGCACGACAAGCTACTCATTGAGGATGGTAACAAGTGGCTTTACAAGAACAAAGAGCACGGTATGCTTAGTGCTACCGCTTCCCTCGGTCTCATACTGTTGTGGGACGTAGACGGAGGTTTGACTCCAATCGACAAATATCTCTACTCGTCAGAAGACTACATAAAATCGGGTGCTCTATTGGCCTGTGGCATCGTCAACTGTGGCGTCAGAAACGAATGCGAGCCTGCATTAGCACTGCTTTCGGATTACGTCCTGCACAATAGCAACACAATGCGTATAGGTGCTATTGTCGGTCTTGGCCTCTCTTACGCTGGATCGAATAGAGAAGCCGTGCTGAGCCTTTTGATACCTGTTCTCAGCGATCCGAAATCTAATTGGGAGGTAATCGGTGTAACCGGACTGGCCCTTGGAATGGTTGCTGTTGGCTCTTGCAACGCAACTGTCACCACGGCTATCATGCACACTCTGATGGAAAAGACTGAAAGTGAACTGAAGGTAAATGTTTCCTTACTTCAATATTTTAAGTAAAGAAAATTTATTTAAATCGTTTGTTTGTTTCGCTCTTATTTTCAGGACACCTACGCTCGTTTTCTACCGCTAGGCTTGGGTCTTTGTTTCCTAGGCAAACAAGAAGCCGCTGAAGCTATCATCGCAGCGCTGGAAGTAATCCCAGAGCCGTTCAAGTCAATGTCGATGACACTGGTCGAAGTGTGCGCTTATGCAGGTACCGGTAACGTCCTGAAAATCCAGCATCTCTTGCACATTTGCTCAGAGCACTACGAGCCGTCCAGCGAGAAAGAGGAGAAATCCAGCAGCAAGGACAAAGACAAGAAGGAAGAGAAGAAAGAGGAGAAGGAAAAAGACCTCAGTTCTCGACAAGCAATCGCTGTTCTAGGTATAGCGTTAATCGCAATGGGCGAGGAGATAGGCGCGGAGATGGCGTACCGCACTTTTGGCCACTTACTACGTTATTGCGAGCCAGTGATCAGGCGCTCGGTACCACTTGCCCTCGGACTCATCTCGGTCTCTAATCCAAAGCTGAATATACTCGACACGCTCTCGAAATTTTCACACGATAGCGACCTCGAGGTTGCCCACAACGCAATATTTGCCATGGGTCTCGTCGGAGCGGGTACTAATAATTCAAAACTCGCGGCGATGCTTCGACAACTCGCTCAGTATCACGCCAAAGATCCGAACAATCTTTTCATGGTCAGGATTGCCCAGGGACTCATTCACTTGGGCAAGGGTACGATGACCCTGTCACCCTACCACAGCGACAGACAACTCCTCAGCCCAGTTGCCCTCGCTGGACTTTTAGCCGCATTGATTGGATTTTTGGATGTGAAAAATAGTAAGCTAACTCTTATAAAAAATTCTTAATTGTTCTATTAATTTTTTCTTGGTTCAATGAATAATAACTTCACGTTTGCTTTCAGTTATTCTGGGAAGATCTCATTACCTTTTGTACACACTAGCTGCAGCAATGCAACCCCGAATGCTAGTCACCTTCGACGAGGAACTCGCCCCACTGGCTGTACCAGTGCGCGTTGGTATGGCTGTCGACGTTGTTGGTCAAGCCGGTAACCCTAAGACGATCACCGGATTTCAAACGCACACAACACCGGTACTTCTGGCGTACGGTGAACGCGCAGAACTCGCTACTGAGGAATACACGCCCCTTACGCCTATTATGGAAGGCTTTGTCATTTTGCGAAAAAACAAGGAGGCTTCTTAACTTTGAAACCTCTTTTAAAGTACTACCCCGTCTACATTTAATGCTTGTATAATTAAGATTTATAATTAAACTGTTTTAATAAGTAACTCTTTTAATGTCAAGGTGTACATTATTCTCTTAAATTTAAAATAGTTCAAGTGGTTGACTTTTATTACATACTAATACATACTAGAGTACGGATATCCTTTGATGAATCCATCTCTCTTAACCTGCGTTCAGAATATAGAGAGATTAAATAGAGTTTGGGTCTGCTAGAAAGGCGTACGTGAAATGCTTAATTGTATGAAAATATTTAACTTACCAGAAAGCAAGAAATTAGAAAAATGACTGTTCCTGCAACCAAAACTTGATTGTTTTTAGCGTTGTGACGATCATAGTTTTCTTGCCAATCACCGCAAGGTTCTGTCGCTTCATCCATTAGAGATTTGGCAGGACAACAAACTGGATCTATGGGTTGAGCCAAGGATTTCGATTCGCAACTCGATTTATACGAACTCATGCCAGCTTTCACATTTGTATTATTTTTTGATCCTGCATTTATCAGCAAAAAATACATTGTATTAAATAATGAAGCTTTTTTACTTAAATCGTTAGTCTTTAACTTACTGCTCAAGACTTTTTGAATTGTGGAAGTCGCACGGATTCTCCAAGACATCTTTGCAACTGAATATCCAAAGTTTTTTTTCAATGCAGCTAGGCGCTATTTTTCTTTTTACAATAAAAAAAAAAAAAAAGAATAACGAACAATTGCTTTTTTGATGTTTCGATGCAGTCTTAGAAAAATTGAAATATTTTCTGAGTCGTATTTTTGAATTTTTTTTATGTATTGCTTCCTCATAGAGGAAGCTTTGTAAATTGTAATAGTAAAATTTTGAGTTTCGTTTAAACTTTGTGGAAACATGTTTTATGGTATTTTGAGTCCAATAACGTGTTTTTAGAAAATGTTAGGATGTGCACGCGTGCGCGCGCGCGTGTGTGTGTGTGTGTGTGTGTGCGTGTGTGTGTCTGTGTCTGTGTCTGTGTATGTGTACCGCTCTATCTTTGGAACTACTTGACCAAATTTTACGTATCTTGGTTCATTTTTTTTTTTTTTTTAAATTCTGTATTCGGGGCAAAAACGATTTTTTTTAATCAGCCGATGTGTTTTTTTTAATACCGAATTTTTGATTTTCAAAAATTTTCTTTTTGATTTTTTTAGTGATAAGATCAATAAAATTGTGTGTGAAAAAAATAATGATAATGCAGAATCGAAATTCCTTTATGCGCTGTAAAAAATTTCAATCGATTTTGATCAATATTTTCTGAGAAAAAAAAATGTGTTTTTTATGTCCAACGATTACTTGAGTAAAAATGCTTTAATTGACTTGAAATTTTCAGGAAAGTTAGATTTTTTATGTATCTCGGATGAGTTCGTTGGACAGCTTATGAATCCTTGTAGGTAGAAAAATATTGCGTTGTAGATTTTTATGTATATTTTTAAAAAAATTGTATTTCTTCTAAACTACTTCGTAAAATGCTTTGAAAAAAATCATGGTAATGTGGAATATAAATATCTACGTTCCATAAAAATTTCAATCAATTTTGATCAATAGTTTATGAGAATAAAATTTAAAAAAATGTATCTTGTATCTTAAACGATTAATTGAACAAAAATTCTTTAATTAACTTAAAATTTTCAGGAAAGGTATTTTGTAAAAAAAAAAATTATTCTTAAAAATAAAAAAAGGAAGTCCGAAATTATGTTTGAGGAAGCTAAGTGCCAATCTATTGGCAGCGGTTTTTTTTCTTAATTAGAAAACAAAATAAAGAAAAAAGTTCGTACTTTATAAACACTTTACTGCACAACGAAATTTACATTATAAAATTTTTTTATTCTGTGTACTTCTGTAAATAGCTGTTGCTATCTATTTAAACTCCATTTTTTAATTTTTATCGTTTTTGTAATTACCGCCACTCACGACAGTCACCAGATATGTATCTATGACTCAAAGATGACAATGACATACTTTATAAGAATTCGCTCCGTTGAGTCATGCTGCCGCACACAAAAGACTTTGGAGACAAATCTAGAATTAAGGTATCCACGAAAAGTTATCTTTATGCTGGCTGGACGATTGTATATTTATATAGCTGGTGATGAAACGACTAACGAGGAAAAAAATAAACACCACACAGTGATGATGGCAACGTAGAAGTGTTAAGATGCATTTTGAAAAAATATTTTTAAAAATTAAAAAAACGTACAAGTGCTTCAGTTAAATGCATTTCTTCAAAATTAAGCAGTGAAAAACGTACGTACATCCAACGACTGGCGGTGAATATATGCGTACAATCGCGAAGCACTATACTGCCTACTACAGTTTACCAAAGTGCGTACTTTATACGAGTGTCAGTCAGCTGTTAGGTAGTCTCTCCAACAGAAAATCTGTAACAAAGATCTCCAGTCTCTGTTTTTTTCACGAATCCAAAACACAAGGGACAACAATTGTTAACAAAGCCTAACCTCGATGCACTGGCTTGCATTTTGCCTTCTCTCGATTATCTAAGATAATTTAAATTCGTGACAGTTAATAGGTAAAATAAAATTAATGTTTATTTAATAATTGTAGATGCTAGACTAGAAAAAAATAATAATAAGCTGACGAAACATATTTTTAAGTAATTTTTTTTTATTAGTTTATTTAATCCTTAATATCTATTTTTAGGACTGAGCAGGTGTTAACAATGACTCATTAAAGAGAATGTTGGCCTCCAAGAAAATAAAATTTTAAGACTGATATGGTAAAACAAGTTTCAGGAAATTATACGTATTCAAAACTCACTGAATGTTCTTTTTTTAGATGCAGTCCGAGTGTCTGACCTCCTTATAGCAGAAACCAGATTAGTCAACCTGTAGATTTTACTTGGTGCACTTGATTGATTTTAACTTACTTTCAGATTTTTTAAAATTTTTTTAATAAAAGCACTTTACAAGTTAATAAAAACTAAAAATGCCTAACAGGTATATCATAAATTCTTTAAATTATAGAAATAAAAAATGAAATCATTAAATTTCTCTAATATTTAAAAATTTCTTTTAGGAGTGAAGAAGTAAAAGATGTTCATAGTGATGAACAAAAATCTCAAATTGAAGAAGCTGCTAGCTCCTCTGCAGAATGCTCTTCTCCTTCTATAGATCCTAATGGCCAAGATCTGGAAAGGTCTGGCACTTATTATAAAAATTATTATAAATTTATATGTTCTTTTATGTTTATTAACTGACCATAAAAAAAATGTTTGAATCATAGGGTGCGTAGTTTTATGTTAGATGGATGGACTGCAGCATCACCTCCAAAATTTGTTTCTTTGGAAGAAATTATTAAAGCTGCAAAAGGCATGCAAAATATGGCACTTGCTCATGAAATTGCAGTTGACAAGAATTTTAAGATAGACAAACTGGAACCAGAAGAAGATACTCTTCATAAAAAAGTTAAGGAAATTGTACATAAAGCATTTTGGGATATTTTGGCAAATGACTTGTCACAAGATCCACCTGTTTATACACAAGCATTGCAATTACTAAAAGAAATTAAAGAGGTAAATAAATTTTAAATCTTATTATTTCATTTATAAATTTAGAAAACAGCTTTTTTTGTAATTTTTAGTCTCTTGATGAACTATTACTGCCTCACAATGCCAGAATAAAGGAAACAATCAACCAAGTTCTTGATATTGATTTGATCAAGCAACAAGCTGAAAATGGTGTTCTTGATTTTCCATATTATGCAGAGTATGTTATTTCATTAATGGCTAAAATTTGTGCACCAGTACGTGATGAGAAAATAGAAGAATTAAGAAAGTGCACTAATGTTATTGAAACTTTTAAAGGCATAATGGAAGTACTCCAACTTATGAGATTGGATTTAGCAAATTTTACAATAACTATGATTAGACCTAATATAGTTGCATCAAGTATAGAATTTGAAAAATTAAAATTTGCTGAATTTTTAAAAATACAGGCAGATGGTCTCCAGCATACCAGAAAATGGTTATTGAGACATTTAACAGACGAAATGTTAAATAAAGAATTAACAAATCCTAATTCTGTGAAACAAATTACTCATTTTCTATTGGCTGAATCTTATTTGGACTTATTAGAATTTGATTTTTGCCCTGCTGCAGAGGTATAGTATATACTTTAAAAATTATTACATAAAAAATAAGCAATTATTCAAATCAGCAAATAATAACATAAAGTTAACCACCTTTTTTAGACTCTTATGTTAGACCAAGGAAGACTTCTTGATTTACGTAATAAGACAAGTAGATTAGCTATTGTTGGTTCTATTCTGTTACTGTTAAAACCATTCCAGTCTGCTGTTACCGATAAACATAAAAATGAAATTAAAAAGCATGTAATGGTTTTATTAGATTCAGTAACTTGCAACAAGTAATGAAACCTGAACATTATTTAAATAAACTTAAATGGCTATCTTTTTGCAATTTATTTACCTAATTAGTTAACATATTTTTTACTAGGAATTTGGAGACAATCACACCAAATCTTCTTGTACAGGTCAAAGCTGATATTCAAGATTTACAATATGTTACAGATGACGTGCAACAATTCTTGTTAACTTTAGAGCAACAAATACTAGAGATTTATAAAATGGATCATAAAGTTCGCCAGCTCGTCAGTAAGTAATAATGTGGCTTATATGAAATTTATATATTATACAATGTGTGATACCTGTATTTTCATTAGCTTCCAGAATAAGACAATTTTTGCGAAATGTCATTTTATCACAAACAGCAGCACCTCAACAAATACCAGCAGGTCTTTCAGCTTTACAAAAAGAATTAACAGATATTGCGGCTCAATTTGTAATATTGATAGCCCACAACAGAAGTGTTTTTGGAGAATATTATCAAGATATTGTTGCAACAGCTGTAAATGAAAAAAAATCTACTGTTAATACAAGTGCAATAGGAAGTAATTCATAGTCCGTGTGGTGTGCAATATACGAGTGGTGCATAATAGTGTGTGTTTGCGTGAGAGTATGTATGTGCAGCAAGATAATTTATTACTCTACCTTTGGCAAAGGTACATCATTTGTTGATTATAAAAAAAAGTGTATACATATGAATAAACTTAATTTACTTATATATTATAATCTATTTTGTCTCGAGGGCCCAAAAGCGTACGTGAAAAAAATAATAGTTATTTATGCACCTCAGGAGTAAAATAGGCTATTATTCCCGCGGGTGCAGTTTGCTGCCCGAACTTTAGCGAGGGCAGTAATTCACCCAAGGGAATAATCACCTATTACTCCCGAGGTGCATATAACATTTTTCACCCTAATCATT
>JAWWEP010032731.1:0-13813 GCA_035582995.1 Sycophila quercilanae | reverse complement strand
GCATACTGTTTTTTCGCCATGAGAGCCGCAAAATCAAGTTGAACACGCGATTTTGAGGTTAGAATGGCGAAAAATTATTATAAATTTGGGAAAAATAGCTATAAATTTTGGAAAAATTACAATTTTTATAGTAAAATTGTAATTTGTTCTAAACTGAGTAATTTTCTTGGCTTTCCAGGTCTGTCCCCGTTTTACAACATTTATTGTAAACTATCCCCTATTATTTTTTTCAGCGTGGAAACGTTTAATTCTGAATGAATAAACCAATATAACGAATCAGTATCGTAGACTGTTCCTTTCGAGCTTGTTATAAAAATGTTTATTTATTATTTATTTGTAATTTTTAGAGCATTGTAGACAACACGAGTATAAATATAAAATAAATATTTTATTTATTTGATTATTTATTTTATTACTATGGTTATGCTTTTTACGCGCTTCGCGTGATTATTATGATTATAATTTCACTTTACTACAATAATAATTAATAGTAATTGATTTTGATGTTTGAAAATATAAAAAATTGTATAATAAGAAAACATTTAGCTGACTGCTCTAAAAGAAATATTTATACTTGAAAATACTGATATTCTTTTTTTCAGTGTACAAATAATAATATAAGATTAAATAGATTTCAAAAAAACATCACTTATTAAAAAAGAAATTATGCCATAAAACAGCAAATTTTTGTTTTAAAAGAGCATGTGTAAGACTTCCGGTTAAAAATCTATTACAAAAAACTAAAATATATGGTAAAGAATCGTTTTGTCTTGTGTAAATGATTACATGAAAAAGGAATCTCAATTTGAATTCACAATTCTAAACTGATTACATTTATGAAAAAAGAATTTCAATTTAAATCCACAACTATAAAAAAAAATGTTTAAAATGCAGTTCACTGCTTACTATATTCAATAGAACAGAATTTGAAATTAAAAATGCCTTGCATACAGTAACGAGAAGGTATGACCGAATGGATTTAAAAAAAATGAAAAAATGTCAATTTATCAATTTATCCAGGCCAGATCTCACACGCCTATTATCATTATCGGCGTTCACTAAAAATTTCAATACTCCACCGCCTTTGAAACAACCGTCGGAAATAACGGGAGAGCTTAGCGCTCACGAGCGTCATTAGACCGATGGCAGTTTATCCCTTTTATCACGGCTCGCGGGGGCGCAATCAATCGAAGCGGCCATGCAAATTCCGATCTCCTTCCGATGCGTTTCTTTGATCCTCCAAGAGAGAAAGAGAGAGAAGGACTGAGACGACGACTCCGCCGGGGCATCCGAGCGCTCGATTTCCATCTTGTACAGAGAGATCCGCATTAGCATGGCAGGCGAGACGTGTACGGCCCCGCGCGCGCACTAAATGCATTTACGAGGGAGCGCCGCCGACGTTCTCACTCGCTTTGGCGTTTAAACAAGCGTGAAGAGCGGCCTCCCTATACCCCCGCGGATCCTCAGAAAAATAAACGAAGAATCGCGCGCGAAAACAATCGCTCGGCCCACTTCATTATGCGGCCCTCTCGTCGCGGAGGATGCGACTCGCTTCGTCGCGGAAATATGCATGCGACGCGGCACCTACCCCCCATGCATATGCAGGGGGGTGGGGGTACCGCGAGGAGATGGGGAGGGGAGGGGGGTGGATCAGGCATCGTTAACCTTGTGCGCGCGGGTTAACGAGAGAGCGAGAGAGAGAGAGAGAGAGAGAGCCGCCGGCGGAATAATCGTTAAAACGATTCCGTTTAAAGGCCGCGCGACGCCGAATGCATTACCCGGTCCTTCGCGCGGGGACGGCCGCGGTAATTGCGCGAGGCGCTCGATTGCATTTCGTTTGCGGGCGGTTTGATGATTTTTTTTTCTTCTTTCTTTGTTTTATTTTTGGGGGGTGGAGGGGAAGTAGGGGCCGCAACTGTACGGTTACACCGATCGGTTTTCCGTGCGTTCACGTGAGAGTTAATCAAATTACGGGCCGAGTTTTCGCTCGGAGAACGCTGATAATTAGGACTGTGCGCCATTGTGTTGAGTTCAGCGCGCCAAATCGATTGTAAGGGGAATTCTTGGTTTTGTTTTGTTTTGTCTAATGGTAAATGGTAAAGTTTGCGTGTAGCAGTTTTTTTATGTTATCTACAGCGGAATATTTTATTTTGGCGTGTACGTTGAGTACTTTAAAGAATTAGAATTTAATTACTATATAGGCATATTATAATAATTAACGGTTACAAGGTGCTGCGTTTTGAAAGGTAAAATGATAAGATTTGGATATATGCTTACTTTTATACTACCTGCGAAAATGAAGATTTCCGGAGTAGTTATCTAAATTTTTCGAAATCTCGGTAATGAACAGTATAATATTGTCATATTACAGAAGCTTTTAGTATTTTATTTTTAACTGAGTAACAATATTTTTGTAATAGACGTTTTCATTTTATTCGTACTTAAATCCTCGGACTTTACTTTAATTGCCTTTATTAAAATTATGATCTTATGCGGCACCCGCCCGATTAAAAAGGAAACGCTTCAACTAGATTTATATGAGAAAAATTTTTAATAAAATTCGCCTTGTTTAAATTTCCTTGAAATTAAATAAAAGGAAAAAATAAACATGTTTTTCATTTCATATTTTAATTTTTTTTCTTTAATTCTTGAAATAGAGTGATTTTCAGGAACTTTGAACCAGATCTTGTAAAAATATCCTGATTCTTCATTGCTTCAGCTGAGGTATCAAAGTACCTTTACATCATTCAATACAGTACGTCAGAGAAAAGTTGAAAAGATGAAAAAAAAACCTCTAATCGGAAATAAATTCTATTGTCTTATCGTTTTGATCAAAATGGGTTTCTTACTTAATTACAAATAAACTGAAAGTATTTAAGCAGATGTTTTTCTCCAACTTTAGATGAAAGACCTTCTC
This sequence comes from Sycophila quercilanae, assembly GCA_035582995.1. Taxonomy (NCBI): domain Eukaryota; kingdom Metazoa; phylum Arthropoda; class Insecta; order Hymenoptera; family Eurytomidae; genus Sycophila; species Sycophila quercilanae. The sequence continues at coordinate 10,896 of JAWWEP010032731.1, read as the reverse complement.
TTTGAGCTTCTTTTAAATTGGATTATTTCCAGACATATACGATTATTGTATGTGTTTATTACCAATTAAATTTCACGTTTCCACATAAAACAACTGTAATTAAGAATTTGTTAATCTGATAGTACAGATTTATTCTTGGCATTAAAACATATATACACGTAGCTTTATTTTATGTAAAGATAACGAGGAAAGTAGCACAATTTGTCTGGCTGCATGAACCAGTTGCGCATTAAATTAAATTTTTCTCGGTCCAAAGATAGAAGCATTACATTTACACTACATTTACTGGATGTTCAGAATTAGAAAAGAATACAGGAGCACCAAATAACATTTGCTATTTAAACGTTATACTGATTTACTTATCAGTATAATGCTTTTTTAAATTCCCTTTATCATATCGCCGCTCCTTCCAATTTAGTATCCTACAAAAAAGCCGCGGCCAATCCCGAAGAGCACCAAACGTTTTTAAAACGTTTAGATACGTCGCATATGTATGCAAAATTTTATTCCTGAATGGAACCAAAAATGTACGTACACGTTTTATAAACGTGTTTTTAAGAAGTTTAACGTTTTTTTAAACGTTTTGAAGAAGTTTGAATACGACGTTTGTTAAAAACGTGTCTTATCGTTTTTTTAAGATGTTTATTAAACATTCTATAAATGTTTACAGAACATTTCTCGGGTCATATATTTCATTTAACAGTACTATTTTTAAAGACTTCCTCTTGTTATTTATACTACTCAAACATACCCAGATCACTGTAAATAAAAAATGGACCGGAATCCAACCCTTAATAAAATCTTGCCAATATATTCACCATAAGTTCAACTAAACAGCATAAAAAATTCATGCTGATCGATCGTTCACATTCGTTCTGTCGGAGGAGGTCAAAATCAGATTCGAAATAAATGTGACCTAACGCTATAAGTTTTAAATCTACAAAGCCGCAGGCTTCGCACTTCGCCCCATGACGCACCGTAATAAAAAAAGCAACAGAGGCGCAATCGACACCCGAGCGGTAGCGCGCGACTCTCGGCCTGCAATTTATGAAGGGCGAAAAAGGGGGCGGTCAACTGAAACGAAATAAAAGAGACCGCGACCGACGACAAACAATATTATCCCGAGCGCGCACCAAAAGTAAAGCAACGGCTAGGCTAGTAATTTCACGACGCCTGAATCAATTACGTCACCGCGACGACACACGAAAAAAAAAAAAAAAGAATTGTTTTTGACGAAGCGGCCTTTTTATTTTTACACCGTGGGAGTCGCTCGTCGACGGCGAAAGGCGCGCGCGCGCGCTTTCGCACCTGTCAGCCTCGGCGCTTATCGGAAAAGACGTCGCGAGCGCGCATCGCCGCGGCTGAAGTTAATTGACAGTGACATAACACGTATACGTGCCGCACATGCTCGAGCGTCACCTCGAAAACTTCGCCGCCCCGGAAGTGGATCTGCGGAAAATTTTGAGTACTCGGCGCGACGCGGCGAGTCCTCCTGCCTCCCCCCCCCCCCCCCACGTGCGCTTTGACAGTTTAGCCTCGGCGGGCCGAAGCGTCGCGCTCGATTGCCAAGAGGACGCGACGACCCGTTACGGATCAGCCAGCCCGAGAAGTCGATGCAGTTTTTTGCGAGGCATTGCAGTTTCGCGTCGTTAGCGATCTGCTGCTGCCCCCCACCCCCTCTTTCTCTTTTTTTCTTCTTTTTCTTCGAGTCGCTTTCTTTTTTGGGGGGGGGGGGAAGGTCGCCGATCGCGCACTGCGTCTGTAGCTCCGACGACAAGTTCGGAAGTCTTTTTAATTGGTTCGGCAAAGTGATTGTCGTAAAAACGAACTTTTGCTATGACGTATGAAAACAGGGGTGGTCGCTCTTGATTGCACTTCATTTGTTTTTGCTCGCGATGTCTTTGTGCGGTAGCTCGTGGGAGAGAATGAATGCGTGAAATTTCTTAAGACAATTTTTTGTTAATCTGGGTGAAAGTCAGAAAAATGGGTATTATTGCATAGTAGTAATAAGTATTATTATCATCAAACTTGCTATTCTTATTAAAAAGTAATTTTTTCGAATTGTTTAGAGTTTTTACTGGTATCATAAAAATTTAAAGTTTAGTAGATCCAATTAATTTGATTCTGTAGAACAAAACTCTCAATAAAAATATTTGTGGAAATTTCTAAAAAAAAATCTGCAGATACTTTTCTGTAAAAAATTCTGCAGAAAAATCTATATCATTTCGTAAGAAAATAAAATAGGGAGAAAGTATACTTCATCTTATTTATTTTTGAGTTAACCCTCAGAAAAAAGAAGTGTGATGGGGCAAGAGGGTAATGGTTTTTCATGATAAACTTTTTTCTGGGCATCGTAGCGAATCGTCAGAGTTGCTCGAAACAGCAATTTACATACTCAAATATTTTAAAAGTTATTCTGGAGTAAATTTAAAATTTCGATAGGACAAACGTGTAAAGACATTGCTTATTTGACATACTTATTGTCGACTAACAGTGTCTCAGCCCTACATCCGGCGCGTTCCGAGACTTCTTCGTAAACATTACCGCAAATGAAGTTGTCAGCGAAACAATTGCTGCCAAACTTTCACAAGTTGATTAGCGACAAAGCAGCTGCGTTTTCACTCAACAACTGTAATAAACTTTTCTGCTTTCATCAAGCAATTATAAGCATTTACGAGTACGATACAATATTAACATAAAAAATTTTTATATAATTATATATGCTCATTTATTTATTATTTGTTTATGAATATTAGACGGGCTAAGCTAGTATACTATACAATGGAAACAACAATGTAAACTGTAATATAAAATCAATAAAAAAACTAAAATTCAATTATTTTAATCTTTTTCAACTCACATTAGAAAACAACATGACAAATTTTATTACAAAAATGTACTTATGGTCTTTATTCTCTATAACATTATCGAACAAGGCGCATTTATAGCAATGGTCATATCTTTTTTTACTAAAAAGAATCAGTAAACATTTATTTTTTTGCTTATTAGTAGTCAGTTTTTGTTCATTCTCAGTTTCATGGAAAAAGTCCACTTATTATTTTTTTTTGTGTCTGAAGAACGGAGAGAGTCACAATTATAAAAAAGAAAACTAATTTGCAGGATCAAGTTGGTTGCAGCAGTAAACCAGCACGGAATTTCCGTGAAGAGGTCATTGCTCGAAATTCGAGGAAAGGCTAAAGGCTGGTGGGGCTGCTCAGCCGGTTATCAAAGGCGATCGAGAATGGATCTCGCGCCGGCGCCGCTGCTGCTCTTGTCGATGCTCCTCCTACTGCTGCGACAACAGGGTGAGTCAAAAGACCAAACAGCTTAGTCACCCATGCCTGGCCTCAGTGACGGCGCTCGATCATAGAGTGATATCGCGCTTTGAAGCGATTTTTTTTCGCGCGAAAATCGTGCGGCTCATGAATTTTCACGAGAATTCCGATACTTACTTTTCAAAGATAAAACACCGGACGTCAAAGGGTTTTTCGGCCGCCCGGTGTTTTTTAATTTTTAGCGGCGTCGAGCCCTTTTTTGGTTTAATAACGCCGCTGATGAAGATTGAAGGCGTCTACGGTGTCGGATGAAATTTCTTGAATTTTCTATCCAAGTGTGCGCGCTGCAGTGCCTTCTCTCCACCTTCGACGTCATCAATAACGATTCGTGAGCGGACTATTAAAGCGTCGGTGATATATAATCATTCGAGCTGACTCCTTTTTTTTCTGCGCCTCCCGGCAGTTATGGTTTTCTCGCATTGCTCCCCTTTTTCCGTCTGCGCTTCCCGTTCGTTTGCTCTTGCTTACGCACCTTAACTAATGGAAATTGATTTTGTAAGTGACGATTGATAATAGAGCGAGAGGCGTGCTTTTATTTGCCCGCCACTGCCGATGGTGAAGGTATATGGGAAACGTTTTCCCCGTGAAAATTGAAATTAAAAAAGCGCTCTATACTGCACTGAGATAAATAGAGTATAATAAATTTTGTCGTATATACGCTGACAAGAACACAAGAACAGTTTGAGAAAAATTTATTATTTTTCTGTTTATATGGCGACTTACTACACTCTCTGTTTTAGTCACCGATTGATATTCTGCAAAAAATTATCATAATACTTTATAGTAAAAGTGATCAAATATTGTTTTAATTTTTTACTTACATACGGTAAATTTTACTATAAAGTGTTGTAATTTTTTTCAGTATATTAACTATGATCACTTTTCCAGATAATATAATAAATTTTTATTGAAACATTTCTCTCAGTGTATGAATAGATTACTAAACTTTTTTTTGTAAAAATTACTATAAAATTTCTCTCATCGTACGTTTTCTAAAAAACGTTTCATGTACATGTAAAAAGAAATATTTTCACCGGTAGGTAAATAAAGAAATCTTTTTGAAAATTAATAAAGCCTGACTATAGATTGAAATATTACGTAGCCAACTAGAGAGTCGATTAAAGATTGTTTGGGAATTTAAAACGAAGTAGCCGAACAAACTGAAAGATTTTTTTCTCAAAAAAATTGTAGACTTTAATGGAGAATTTCTTTTTGAAGTAAAATTTCAGATTGATGCAAATAAATACAAGCTGTAAGAGCTTGAAACTTTTCTTTTGATATGCATTCTCATTAGATTCGGACTATTTGGAATATCGCTTCTGAATTCGCATTTGACTAGAATTTCTTAAAATTCATAATTCGCTTTTAACCACCTTTTTAAAGAAAAGTTTAAGATATACGTAGATTTTTAAAACATTAAAGGGAACAATTAAAAATTCTCTTTCATACGACCGCTTTTAAAAGAACATTGAGCAGATTATATTTATCTAAAGTAACTGCAAGCTTTGCGAGACCGAAAAAGCACGGAAAGCTCTGAGACGGAAAAAGTCGCGAATGATGTCCTAGGCAACTTCAATCTCGCTTCTTAATATTTTCCTCAATTTGCGAGTCTCTTGTACGTCAATAAAAGCCTCGGCTCCTCCCCTCTGGTTTTTATTGAAAAAAATTATAACTCAAATCGAGGCAACAGTTTACAACTGCCACTACGCCGACCGTTGTAATTTAGAACTGCTTATTTCCTCTCTCTCTTCTTCATCCTCTTCTTTTTTTCTTAACGCTGCCCCAACTATTTCGCCGGAGGCTCCGGAAGGTTACCCCGAGGAGGTTCGGGAGTTTTCTTGGAAACTTGAAGGCTAATGGCTCGTCGTCAGTTAGTTACGGCGATGACGCGCGACTCTCGACTCTAATTACATTTTCACGACGCAAGACAGAAAGAGTGAGAGGGAAAGAGTAAGAAAGAGTGAGAGAGAGGGAGCGCGCTCGTTATGATTCCATTTTTCGACGAGCTGCGAAAGGCACTGATTAAGATGCTCTCTCATCGTCATTTCTAACGGATTTGATGGATAACGGTAATGTCGTCGAATAATCGATTTTTCTTTTACTTTGTTATTTCGTCGTGAATTTTTTTTTTAATATTGTCAGTCGTAGTAAGGAAAAACGTTAATCCATTATATATTTTAATTAACTGTGATCAACTGAAATATCACCTGAAATTTATTTGCTCTATTTTCATCTGGGACATACTGATGTAAAAGTTAAAAGAAAAAATTTTCAACAGACTAATTAAATGCACCGTACAATTTAAGATTCCAAACTTCGTATACTTTTCGCGATCAAAAGAATTCTAAGTTCATCGCACTTGGCAGCACAACGGCACGCAAAAGCGCTAACGCGTCATCCGGTTAATTTTACAATTGCTCCATTATTCAAGCGAATCCAGTATCGATACAATTCAATAACCCTGAGAGGCGAGGGCCGCGGCTTGCTTTCCGTTTCTCATATTTCACTAGCCGCCGGCTTAATTGAATGAGCGCAAAAAGGTGGTGATTGCGAGGGCGCACGCGGAAAAATAATAACGGCATGGAAGCGAAATGGCAAATATAAACGCGGCGCGCTGGTATGGTTAAAAAAAAAGAAAAAAAAATGCAGTGCGCGACTATGGAGGAAGGGAGAAAAATAGTACTATGTACACAAGCCCGGAGGGGCGGACGCATATCGCACGGGAATCGACGCCACGATATAGAAAGAAAAGACGCAGGGGCCGTGCGCGCCGCACAAAGCTGCAACGCCAAAGGAAAAACATATTTCTTCTCCGGGGGGATGGAGGAAGGAGTGTTCGCGGCCGGAGGAACCGGGGAAAGTGAAGATAAACGCGAGAAATATAATAAAATGCGAAAAAGGTGCGAGAGGTTGCGAGGCTGAGCGAGAGGCGCTCCGCCGCCTTGGCCAGAGATGGAAAACGAAATAGAAATGGTAGTCGAATGTAGATGTATAGAGTGCCGGAGATGGGAAGTGAAATATATAGATTAGGAGGGTGAAAAAAGAATTGCGCTGAAATTTTTACGGGTATTTGGAAGGGAGAACATTGGCGGAAAGTTGCATTTCAAATCGCGCGCTGCTCCAGTTTTCTACTTCGAAACAGAATATTGACGTTTTCTTTTTGTTATAATTTTTTTTTCCTATGTATTTTTCTGTGGATCGGGGTTTTAAAACGTGATTGATTAAAAAATCGTAAAAGGATCGTTGCAATATTGATAAATTGATGGTTTATTACTGCAGAGAAAATGAATTAGTACTGTAGTAAACTAAATGGAAGTCAGATTTTAAACATATGCAAATTAAAAGTCGCGACGGGAAAATGCAAATTATTAATTTCACTTTATAATTCTAAATTATCAATAGTACGTTATGAATTTATTGTATCTAAATAAGAAGGCAGTTTAGGATGAAATATAAAATTAAAATACAATCATCAAAAATAAATCTAAAATTTCATTGTATGTGAACGCAGAGCCTTTTGATTGGAGCTTTTAAAAATTCACTGTGTTCTCATACCATTCAATTTTGATATACAATCTTTGTTTTATTTTTTTGAGTTTGAGTGTGAAAAAATAGATATTTTTGTTAATCTGTCTTAATTTTTTTTATAAAAGTACTTATGTTAATAATTTTTTTTTATACTTATTGTAAATACATTCCTGTCAAAATTAATCAGACCTAAGATTATTAATTTTTTTGTTCGCGGTAAGTAGCTTAACACAAGAAGCTACTTTTGTTACTTTTTGGAATCCAAGCGACTGACACGTGAGTTTACTGCAGCCAAGGATCCTAAAATGTTTACCCTGTATTATGGATTTGTTTTTCTGTAAATCATAAAGTGGGTTAAATTTGTATTGTAGTGATATTTTATTAAAAATTAGTAATTAAAAAAAATTTATATCATTTTTCTGAAATTCTCTACTACTTAAAGTACAGAAAAATATATCCCAAAGATCATGCAAAAATTATTGTAACTCAATGAAAATATCCCTTTTCTTTCTTGCTTTAACCCCTGGTCGTTCTCTCTATATAGCCCGCACAATCCACTTAACTAAATAACTAACTAAAAATATTTCCAATTTACTCATTACTTAAAACACGCAAATTTCATTCCCACCAGTGACTCCCAAGACCTCAACTCCAATATTACTTTTCACAGAATATTCCGCAGCCTTAAAACGCAACAGCCCGTGCGCGCTGCAAGTCGGTCGGAACAATGTCCGAGTTCGCGTTTCCACGCCCTCCCCTCACCACCCCCCCCCCCCCCCGCCCAGAACTTTGGGTATACGCGAGCCGAGAGACCTGGAGAGTGAGTGGGTGGGTGGGCTTTTTCCCGACACTTGCAAGTGCCTCGGCGGCGCGCCTTTGAAAATGAAAAGGGGGAGCTGCTCGCGAAAAGCCCCGAAGGTTAATACACCGCAGTGCCACGCGCACGCACACAGTCGTCGCTCGTATCGATACCCCGGAGGCGGCGTCGGCGCGGAAGAAATTTTAAGATCGCGCAACTTGGCCGATGAGCTTAGCATAAATAAATAAAAGATGAAAAAGAGAGAGAGAGAGAGAGAGAGAGAGAGAGTCTCCGGGAAGCACTCGGCGTCCCGCGGAGATAGATAGCGCCGTTTTTGCCGATCCGCCGTGGCGAGCCCAAGTCAGCCGCTCGTATATTATTTTTCTTTAATACATAAACTCAAAAGTATCCGCTAACAAATACGCGAAGCGCAATGGCCGAATGTAAATAGCCGCGGGAAAAGTAAGTGCTCATGAATAAACACGTGTGTACGGACGGGGACGGCTGCGGCTGCGTGTAGTATGTATAGTGACGGTATAGGAGGGGGTGGTGCGGTCGAAAGAGGCAAAAGTCCCCAGCATTGATCAATTACACTTTGTAAGCAGGAGCGTCGGTTTCCGCGGTGACGGCGGCCCGATCCGGCTGTGTAATCGGTCAGATTCCTCTCTTTCGCGTATAACCGCGCGCCCCTGGCATTTCCGCGATGCGCCCGCTCCAGAGCCTTTTTTTCCTTTCGCGGACCGCAAAGATGTACACTTTAGCTGGCGCGCATCGCCCCCTCCCCCCCCCCCTTTTGCCGAAGATACATCGTCGAATAACATGTTAAGTGAATAATGTATAAGAGGAAAAGTTTTTCGTCGGATCGGGGGCCTCGTACTTTTGCCCATGAGATATACTGCAGCGTATCTCTGAAAGTTTAATGAGCCGTGGGATATATATGTACGTGTATCTGAAAATATTTGTGGATTATAGCATCGATTTTAGTCTTTTTTTTTATCTTTTGCCTGTCTTTTTTTTTTTGTTTATTTATTATTCCCTTTTTGGGGAGGGGGGGGGGGGGGGGAGACGAATGATGCACTATACGGGCGGTGAAGAATTTTGGCGAGCAGGGGAGTTGCAGTTGAAACACGCCGAAAGAAAGTATTAAACAATTTTTACCCCTAGCGAACGCAGTCATTTTCTCATATTCTTCTGTTGGGACGTGCCTCTAAAACTTTGACTAAAAATTTACATGAATTTCCAAGCTGTCCTAACTTTCTGTTTCTCCGTGTACATACAAAGTACCTCATTGCGCCGAAATTTAAAAAAATGTTTTCGTACTGCTTATAAACTTTGTCCAAAAAAGTGCGCATAAGGAAGTAGAAGTAGTGGTCTTCGAACGTTCAAAATGCTAAAAGTTAGTGTAAAGTGTTTTTATTTTTTCTTTTGACAAATTTGCACTGTGTAAATCTGATCAATTAGTGAAGTCTGAAGTACATAATGAATTAAATGCATTTCACTAATTTTAATAAAATAGAATAGAATAGAGTGTAGAATTCTCAATCGATGAAATTCATTTTAAGTTATTTAAATTTAAGACGTCAGAAAATTAAAACTCAAAAATGTATATATACTAAATGAACGGTAACAGGTTTTAAACGACCCAATAGTGCTAATAGGTGTATCGATTTGTGGTAAAGTGTTCCATATTCTCTTGATCGGATTCAACCGTTAAATATAAAATCCAAAATTGGACGTGCAATTTATGAAAAAGATTCTTATGATGTATTATGGAAAGAATGTTCAAAGTATATAATAAATTGACTCATTAAAAACAATCGCTTTCATCATTTATATACGACACACGAGTGATTTAAACCATAAACAAAAATATAACAAGATTAATTTTTTTTATAAGCATGAGCTCATTTTCAATCGACCATTTAAATAAAGTAATCAATTAAATTATATAAAACGTTGACTAATTCAGATTAAAGAAAAATATCGAAGTATATAATAGACACCAAAGAAAATCAAAGAAAAGCATCCTTTTTCTTCCACATTAAATAATTCAATTTTGACAATGCCGACCACAATGCGTCCTCATCGGCAAAAAAATCGCCCCGATAAAACCGCACCAGGCAGAGAGAGAAACAAACCGCCGTCCGCAACATTAAATTTGAATAACCGACAGCATTCCAGCTCCGCCAGCACAAATAACTAATGCGTATACCGCGCCCGAAAAATCGTAGTCTCGCCTGGAAAAATCTCCTTCCCGGAAATACAAGAGCTGCAACCGCGCCAGTAGACCCACCGACCCTGCCGCGCGACACCAAATCGCCTTACACGGCTATTACAGCGGGTCAGTATTATAGCTAATGGCTTATGTACATTATTCAGGCCAACAACGGCCGGTTTGTTGATTTAGCAACGGCCACCGCAATGCGTGCTCGCGCGTTTACACACGACCGGCCCGGCCGGTTCGGCCTCGATTATTCGCGCGTGCTGGCTGGCTTCTTCCGCGGCGCACTTTTCGCACATTTGGCGGTCCCGTTAAAGTGACGATCATCGTCCCCGGGGACGCGTCCGTAAATCCGTTCCGATTTTCGCGCGCACCGTCGGATGGGAGCGCGAATTCGCCGCCGAGGGTAAGTTAATAAGGGCGTGTCGCCGTTTAATTCGATGGGGCGACAGTATGGCCCGTGGTGAATTTTGAAGACCACGGACTGGGGAGTTTATGTTACGGCTAAACTTTCTTCCTCGTCCTCTTCATTTTCCACCTTTTTTTTTATCTCAGTTACTAGTTCCCGTGACTTTGTTCTCGTTTTCTGAAGTGTAGATTTCTAAAGTTGATTAAGTCGCTCGTAAAATTGTCATTGAGGCGGGGAGCTTTTTATCTCAAAATATAGCAATAAATAATATTACAGCGTGATGGTTTATGGTTCGGGTAAATTTTCGCAGGATTACATATAGTCATAATTTGAGATTAGTTATAATAATAATCCGATTACGTATAGGAATAATCCGAGTTGTAACGTTTATATATCGCAAACTGAGAAAGGATAGGCCCTTCCTCATAGAGGAAGCTTTGTAATAGTCAAATGTTGAGACTTGTTTGTTTAAACTTTATGGAAACATGTTTTATGGTATTTTGAGTTCGAAAAACGTATTTTTAGACAATGTCTGTATGGATGTGTGTGTGTGTGTGTGTGTGTGTGTGTGTGTGTGTGTGTGTGTGTGTGTGTGTGTGTGTGT
>JAWWEP010032720.1:0-13817 GCA_035582995.1 Sycophila quercilanae | reverse complement strand
TTGTGACTAAAAAGTATCACTTTACTCCCTCTGCGGAGGTCAATAAAGTGGACTTTTCAAGTGATTAGGGTGAAAATGTAATTTTCGGCCGAGGCGAAGCCGAGGTTACTATTTATTAAAACATAGGGCTGGTTATCACAGCAATGGCATAGCATGATTTGCATAAAAGTCTGGATTCCATGGCTACAAGTTGAATTAAGAAAATAAATACGATAAGAAGATAACAATGTATAATAAAGATAAACGTAATATAATATTACATAAAAGTATAATAGATAAAATAAAAAGTTATAAGTAATGATTGTAATAACGGGGAGGCTACTTTGATAAAGGGGTTATTACAATAGTTATGAGCTATCATGGGAATGGAGTGGTTATTATATCAAAGAGTCTGCAAATAGATACGGACGAGTATTCAAGCAAGCATCAATTTATGCATAATCTGCATACTAAATACATATGTATACATCTGTGATATGCAAGCATTGATGTAACATTCGATACAGGACAATGTATTTAATACGGTACAAAAAGGATATTTAAATATTATTTGCACAATGCTTGCTTTAAAAGTTGTTGGTTATTAGGTATTTATTAGCTTTCGTGCAAACTGAAAAGAAAAAAACTAACATCTTTGTGCAGCTTTTTAAAGCTGCAATAAATTTAAATAATCAATAAGCTTTCACGAACTGTAGTTTACAGAAAGCTGGTAAAGCAAGGCTCCTTAAAAAGAGTCACATTTGCGTGAAACTCGTTTTATTATCCATTCTATTATCCAAGAGAATGCACTTGGGGACAAAAATTGAATTAGCATAACATTTTTCTGGAGAGCTTTTTGCACGTAACTGCACGGCCGAGTCAATAAATACCGAATTCCGCCCTCATTTGATCTCCGCTAGGCGGATATTTCATCAGCCGGCAAACTGCATTAACCAGTTTTTTTTTGTACTTCTAGCTCATTGTGTACTTTGGAAACTTCGTGGCGTCCTATCTAATGGCCTTCTGCATCTCCCTAGCATTCGAGGCACCCATTGTTAATCTCCTTAAATTAGTATTATCGCCTAAAAAACGGTCGAGGTAAGGTCGGCCCGAGCCGCTCCGAAATTCCTCGAGTGCATCGGTCGAAGTTGCCGCGTGGAAGTGCTCAGTAAGTAACTTCCCTTTTTTTTCACTCTCACGAAACTTTTTTAATCTTCGAGCCTCGGCGAGCTTGCGCCACTGCTTTGCTTCTTTTTTTACTCTCCTCTTTGTGCTTTGCTTCTTCTTGCAGACCGGACGACGTGCAATTCACCGGCAGAGCAGAGTCCAACGGACACGGGGACTGTTCGTTATCTCGGGCCTCTCGCCGGCGAAAAATCCGCAGAACGCATCACGGAGGCCTCGCTACTGAGAGCGGCATAAAAAGCGTCCGTTCGCCCGACTTCGCTTCCTTTTTGTCCGCGGGATTATGCGAGAAGCCCGTCGACGGAGCTTTTCAAGAGGGGGGAGGGGGCGAAAAAGTCCCCGCGGGAAAAAAGGAAAAAAAAAAATAAGAGCAGAAAAAAATTTTCGGCTCGCACGTGCCTAAAGTCTCTTTTTTTGTTTATTTTTTTCGTACGTCAAGGCACCGACACCTATCATCGAATCCGGTAGTTTGGAGGTATCGTTTGGGCGTCGAGTTTAAACGAAGTGGGGAACGAGCAATAAAATACCGGCAGAATAATGACGAATTGTTCTTTTATACCATACTTACTGCCTAAGTTTAGTAATATTATTGTACGATAGTTACTGTTTTGTTACCATATCAATAAAGATATTTTTTTTAATAACATTTCATTTTGTATTTTTGAGATCAGCGACGCTTGTTGGTAATCGGATACAAAAGCTTTGGCTTTGACTTTAAAGGTAGGACTTTTACAAAGAGACAAAAGACGAAGTTAGATTGTCCTTGGTTAGTACGAGAAAATGATCAAATAACATCGGGTTCGAAATTGCCTTTTTTGTACAACGTGATCTGAAAACGTCTATAAACTCGTATTTTACTCGAATTTCCATAGTCTGTAAAATGAAACTCACTCGAATCCACAACTAATTGTCCAACTTTATAAAGAGAAGTTTCATTTCCCATTTTGACTACAATCAAAAAAGAAAGAATTTTTTTTTCAAGCGGATAAAAAGGGTTTATTATACAGCAATTCCATAAAAGCCGATGAAAAAAAAAACAAATTCAATGAAAAGGATATCCTCTTTTGTAGAAGAAAAAATCGATTCTGTGCAGCGTCAGAAAAAATTTGAATTTTTTTTTTTTATGCAAACACTTGCGAAAAGTTTTATAAATCAAAAATTCCGAACTTTTATGAAACATAAAATCGCGAGCTATTACTTTAAAATGCATAAATCTAAGTTTCAGCGTATCGGTAAGCGTAAAAAGTGCTTGACTTCTGCAGAAGTTGACAAAGCTCCGGTGCAACCGCAACGGGACCGGAGAATGCGCGCATCTCTCGGCGACTTGAAGAAGCACATTACCAAGAACGGATGTATGTACATGCATAAAATATGGCTACGAAGACGCAAAGCGCCGGGAGCGAGCGAAGCGCGTCTGTCCTCGGCTGGCGCCTGCAAAATTTATCGGCCTCGCACCGAGCCCTTGATTGTTGATTTAGGAAGCTCTCCGACCGCCCGTATCGGGACACGGCTTTTTACAGTGGCGCCCGCGTAAATCATAAATTCGTTTCCTGATCCGTTTTTTTCCCACTCAGAGCCAACGACAATATTTGTCCGGCGCTTCTTCACGCGAAGCTCCGTTTTTACTGCAATTTAATTATTGCCCCTCTTTTGTGTTTTTGTATGAAAAATGCGGCGTTGGAGTGCCAATTTTATCGCGAGGGCAAACAAAATTTTGGCGGATAATGCACGGGAATATCAAAAGGGAGAACGTACGTTTGCAACGATGCGAAGATCCGAAGCGAATGATAAGTGAATCACAGAATTTTAGCGAGGGTTTTTTGCGCATTCAAATAACGAATTTCGCGTAATAAAACGGTGCTAAAGCACAGAGACACACGCCCAGTGCGATATTACGCATCGCATAAATTTTGAGAATTTTTACACCGGAATATAGTCGCGAGAGGGAAGACGACAAAAGGCTGCTATCTTACGTAGCTCTTCGTGCGACAAATATAAATTCGCTTTTTGTCACGCATCTGGATCTCTTCCAAAATGTACATCCCCCGCCGGTTACCCGGCCACCGAATGACTACCACCCCATTTAACCCGTCTGCGCGAGAAAAAAAAAACTCGAATGCCAGCACCGCCGAAATCGCGAGCCGCTTTTAATTAAAATTGAATTGCAAATCGTCGTGGATAGTGAAAGAAAATCGCCTGGGCAAGGGAAAAAAAAAGCGCGAGAAAAAGGGCGGAAAAAAAAGTAAAAGGAAATAAAAGAGGAAAGCCCGGGCGAGAAAGAGTTTTTAATCCGGTCGACGGCTTTTCTCTCTTTCCGCGCCTTTGTCCTTATATCTAGTGGGCAATCGCGGCGGCCGCCGACACCGCAGCAGTGCTCTCGCGAATTCGCGCGCGAGCTCGGAAATCTCCCCCTGGAACAAAAGACATCGCGTCAGCTAGTCTCTCTCTCTCCTCTCTCTCTGTCTCACTCGTCTCTTTTCACCCTCACTTCCTCTACCTCGTCGCCTGCGGCTTTCGCGGGACCCGTAACTGGAAAATCCCCTTTGCTCGTTAATAAATTGTTCGGATATTTTACACAATTGTAATCGGACATTTAGAGAAAAAATATCGCGCGCAAATTTTTCGTTATCTCCGCGGCATCAGGCGCGGAAGTAGCGTGTGCTTTCGTTGAATATGTACCGTTGCGTGCCGATTTCAGTTAAATTATTATCTTCAATCTTTTATTTAACAGCCCGAACGAAAGCTTCGCGGGAGGATGAAGGATAAAAGGGTAATTCGATACAGGTAGTGCTTTCAGCCGGGGTTATTTTTAGAGGTCTTTTTAGCTCTGCAAATGGGAATAGTCTATAACACCTGGAAATCATACATTTCCCGTTTCCAGCGTTCCGCTTTATAGGTGGTACGCATTCAGCCGCGAGTCCAGATGAAAGATAAACACTGTTTTTCTCCCGCGCGCGCGCGCGCAATTAAACCTAGAAAAATTCCGTTTGACCGGCTATAGTCGAAAAAACGCAGCGGTACGCACACCTCAAAGGAAAAACCGCAAGCAACACGACTACTTTGCCTCGATACTCTTTTTTTTTTATCATTTTTCGAGTCTCACCTTTCCCCCTCTGTTCGCCGATGCCTAACCTACTTCTCGGGGACCTACTTTCACTGGCAATTACCTAATTAATTAAGGGTCGGCCACTTCGAGCGTAACAACTGACTCTTCTCTTTCGACGCCACCGACGGGCGAGCCCTTTTATTTCGTCTAGGCCGTTCGTTCGCGCCTCGATTGCGGATAGCTTGAGGAACGGTATGCGATAAAATCACGATGAAGTGGAGCGAAGATTGATGAATATGTGCTTGCGGGAATTTTTCGGGATCGAAATTTTCAAACTTTATTCGACGAATGAAATGAATTTGAAACGTCATCTTGTTCTTTTTTTTCGCAGCTGAGAAAATCTGAAGTTATAGAACGAGCGCCGGATCAGGACACGTATAACTTTCAGAAAGAAAGAGGAAGAAGGTAATATTCACGTATCTACTCCAAGCTTTACGGCAAGGCACGTGGAATATCAAATCATTTATTTGCTGCTCGAATTGACTCGCCTTATACTTCGGCACATGCTCCCGATGCTCTTTGCAGTGTATCACTATCCCAGTTTCCTATATATTTTTTTTTTCCTGCCTTATTCTGAAATTTAGGCCCATCTATACAGCGCGGAAAATTGCAGAAGTTTGCATATTTCAGTTTTGCAGTATTTCATTTATTCAAAATGTTGCGATGACTGAATAATGTACAGGACAACGAACCCACTGCCTCGAGAAAAAAAGAAAGAAAAAAAGAAATATTTCATGATAAATTTGCAAGAAGTTCTAAGAGAAAGAAAATTTAAACGAAGTTAACAGGAGCATTACATTTCCGACATCGTGAGTCTCTCTATTCAGCTATTACGACCTGTACCTACTTTTTCCTCTTGGCTTCGGATGACACGACACTTTGAGTGAGTGCAGACCTTCAATTACGACCCACGTTGGTTATAAAATCCTTGCTTTAATTGCAGCTCTTCTCTCTGCTATTCTTTTCTAATTTTCCATTTATTTCTCGTCGCTGTTGTTTATACTTTTCGCACATATTTTCCGTCTGTCCACAGATTCTTTTATAATGGAAGACTTTAATAAAAATCCTCGAGAAATATTGTCGTATTCCATCCTGCAATATAATTAAAAGGAAAATACAATATTTTAATGAAAATTCTTCCTCTTTATAAGGCGAGGTATTTAATTAAATTTTTAAATAATAAACAAGAAAAGTTTCACCAACAAAGTAAGAGACTTTTCTGCGGAAGGCCACGTAAATTCTGCAGCTTTAACGTTACATACTGACCGATCGATTATTATTCTAAAAATATGAGGAAAATATTTTATAATTTTCTAGGTGTTAACTAGACTTCACCGTAGCTGAAACATTATTGCCTTAACAAACAACCAATTTATCTTTATACTTATCAGTGACGCGTGGTCGGTGTATCTTCAGAAAAACTTATGTTTACTCAGTACTCGATCACGCGAGAAATCAAGCAGTCAAGCAAGCAAATCAATACTAAATAAACACATGCGCCACCGCAGGGGATTAAACGCATCGATTTTCTACGATTTATTATGGTACGTACTCTTATGCTGAAGCTCCACTTATCAATTCCTATCGTGCACTTCATCGCCCAAATTCTAATTTGATATTTTTTCTATTTGTATGTTGCTTAAATAAAACGCTGAATATTTTAGCGAATATCGTTTATCTTGCGGCTAGAGCCAACTCGAGTGGTATATGGTTTTATAAAATAAACAGAAGTTATTATCTAGGCAGGAGACCATAAGTGGCACCGTGGGATTGAATTATTCATGTTTCTTATACTAATCCAGAAACCACAAATCTCATTATGCTTTTTCCCTCGTTTAAGCTTATACCCTCCTTATATTCTTATTTAGTATCAAATATTCTGCAGTGTCTACAAAATAATAATTTTCATGGTTGTAATTGTAATTTAATATCTAACATTTAAATCAACAAGTTAATGGTGGCCAATGAAAAATTGAATAAAAATTTATTACCTAAATCCCAAGGATACCTCTAAAAGTGTTAATAGTATCAGATATTATGTAAAAAATTTTTTTTTAACGGCTTTTTACACAAAATATAACTGTTTACATTTTTTAATTCAAATGGTCCAACTGTTTTTTAAGTAAAACTAGAATTCAAATGCGCGCTTCGCGCGCTGATTATTTTAGTTCGGAGATGATAAAAACAAAAAAGCAAACGCTTAATTGCTACTACTTTCACACTCTTCAATTTCGATAATTCCATAAATTCGATAATTTAAGACTCTTCAATTCGATCATATCGCAATGCATTTTAATATAAGGGATAAGCTACCGTTATAAGAGAAAAACTTAAAAAAAGATATTATTTAAAGAAACTCAATAAAAAAAAGTTCAAAACTATTTCAAAGTCTTTATAAAACCTCATACATTACAGCACGAGATCCCCATTAATGAGTCAGTATAAAAAAAAATGTCAATAAAATGTTCCTAAAAGGTTCCCTAAGGTTACTAATTTATACTGCTTGGTTTAACAAATAATTAGTAACAGCATTCAAACGTTAGTTACTACAAGCAATTTTGTAGTTAGATTTACTACTTTAAAATCCACAATCAATGATTTATTTATTGAAACAATTACTAACTTTTTTAAGTAATTACTGATTAACTTAACGATTCGAAAAAGCTCGGCACTTTATTATCCAACTATATGTCAACTATGCTGATTTAAGTAATTAATAGCTCAGCGTAAGAATACGTTCTTTCGCGAAGATTAGCGCCCGCGTCTGCGCAATTATCCCGAAACTTAAAAAGCACAAAGCCAGCCGAAACGCCTTGTGCCCGTTCCGAAACTCGCAGGTGCGACGCAAAAGGATATACCGTCATGCACACGCGATGCCTCGTTGCGTTTGGCTGGCGGCGCCTCGCCGACGGAGGCGCGCATGCCCGAGGGGCGCGCGCTTTTCCCCGACATTCGGAAAGCGGCGTGGGAGCCGGCTAAATCGGCGCGTCCCGCCGCGACGAGTCAGTCGGCCGAGCGCCCCCCGCGAACGCTCGCCGCTCGCGCCCCCCGCCGAATCCCGGCCTCACCTTCCTCGGCAGTGTGTGCACACACGCAGTTACCGAGACCCGCGGCGGTCGGCCGATGACGATCGAGGCCCCCTCCGACTGATCGCGCGTCCGTCTCCTCTCCCTCACCTCCTCTTCCCCCGGCTGCGCTCGCGAATCTTATTTTTTGCTCGCGCGCCGAGAAACTCGCCGCCCAGCAGGAGAGTAAAAGAAAGAGGGAAGAAGAATGGGCGCCGCGAAAGCGTGACGGGCCTTGCTTGTCTTCGCAGAGAGGAGGATAGAGAGAGATAAAAAAAAGGGTGAGTGCGCGACGTCCGACCCAGCTGGCGAATATCGCTCAGAAACGCCGCTCGCGGAGCATGTATTGAATTGAATGTGTGTGCATTGGCTCGAGGTTTGATTCCGCGCGTCGGGATTTGTCGAAGAAAATCGAGTGTGAAAGTGTATTTTTTTGCCTTTTGGATGGTTCTGCCTCGTCTGGCTCAAGTAACCTCCCCCGGTACCCTCGAGTCGTTGACTTTTCGCAAGGAGGTTCGCTACTTTTCGCGATGGTGCGATCAGATTCGAACGAAAAATCGATCAATTCACCTCAACTAAATAATGAAAAAAGTTTCTTCGTTCATTATCTGATGTAAGTGCTTTAAAAGATACAACGTTGAAAGTTTCTAATTATCTTGTTTAAAAAAACAACAAAAGCTGCCTTGAACGTAAGCACTAATTAACGACAATGAAAAAGTAGTTAAGTCTATTTTCAGTCACACCATTGAGCAAAAAAAAAAAAAAAAATTTATTTAGTGACTTAGAAAAAGCTTCCTCGGGAAAGTAAACGGCAATTCCGGGGCAAATCATTAACAAGAATTCGATCCGAGACACGCGCGAACAACATCTCGCACGGAGTTATGCAAAAGGCCTCCCCGAGAATCCCAAACGGCGTCCCAGCGTCGTATTCTACGCCGAGCGTGACCATAAAGCGAAACTCCGGAATTGTCCGGCTCATTGGAGACGGTATCGGTGTGTGCACGTGACAGCTGCCCGGCCGTGCCGCGCGCTCGGCCGATACGACGCTGGTATACGATGAACTGCGTTAAGAGGGCCATTCAAGGAAGCAGCCTAGGACTAGGCTCTCCATGAGGCACAGTATACGCTGCTAAGCCGGCGAATTACGAATCGGGGATTTCGCCGTCCCTACCTCGACCTATGCCGGCGGACCTTCGTGATTTATAAGGCTATCGTTTTCTCTACTCCCTTGAATTTTCTCGAGGTGGGAAATTTAATTCAAGTGCTTAATAATATCTCGACTTTATTGTAATACTCTGTTATGTGCAACGGCCTTCTGTTGATAAATGGGGTGGCTATTGCTTTTGTTTGTTTGTTTTTTTTCGTTTATATTTTCCAGCGCGGACGTGAGTGGATTAGAAGTGACCAGGCGCTGCAATTGACAAACCCCAAAGTTCTCTATTGGTTTTTAATTACCGCGCTGAAGTTTCCAGTTTTTTATGCGGCGGCACTCGGCCGAGAACCGAGATTTGACTAATAAAAGTACTAATGGATTATACACGATTCTTCAACTTTTAAGTGAATTAATTTCGATTTCCATGAAAATTTACTCCACTTCACCTGCACAATTCCTTTATCAATTATAATATACTTTATATAGGGGGATTCGGGGCATAGTGGGCCACCTCATTAAATATGTTGCATTTGTCGTGAAAAACATTTATTAACAAGTTTCATTTAAATTGAAGCATTTGTATTATTACATTGCAGTATTAATTTATACAAAAATTATATATAGTAATACTAGTAGTAATTATATAATTATAGTAATTATAGTAATTATAGTAGTAGTAATAATAGTAGTAGTAGTAATAATAATAGTATAGTAGTAATTATAGTAGTAGTAATTATAGTAGTAGTAATTATAGTAGTTGTAGTAATACTTCAACGTAATAATACTTGTTAATAAATGTTTTTCACACGAAATGCAATATATTTAATGGGGTGGCCCACTATGCCCCGAGTTCCCCTACTTTATCAATTATAATAAGAAAAATATAGATCGGCTCGAGGAAAGATTACCGCAATAATGCAATGATAAAGGGGAACGAACACAGCTGCTTCCCCCGGTGAAAACTTTTAATTGTCTTGCGCAAAAAAAAAGCGTGTACGAGAGAGAGAGAGAGAGAGAGAGAGAGAGATGGATAAAATCTTTTCAGCAAACACACACACACACACACTGAGAGACCACCCCCGCATCCAAGCGTCGTTAATACTTTGATCCGGCGACTGCGCCGGCTCTTAACGAGCGAGTCACGTATAACGAGTGGCGTTAATTAATGCGCTTTAAACGGTGGCGGAGCACAGCTCGCAGCGGCGCTGTGCGAAATCCCAACCGCGTGACCGTACTGGCGAATCGGCCGCGGTGCATCCCTTTCTTTTTTCTTCGCGGTGTAAGTTTGTGTACCGGGCGATTTGTGCAAAGTTCGCGCGGCAAGCGCGGCGAATCGAGTTTCGAGCGCGGAGCCAGACTCTAACGACGTCGTTATGCGGCCGAAGGGAACTGGCGGCCGGAGGGTGCCGTATCGAATTTGCCCGCGGGCCCGATAACGGCGCCGGCTCGTTCATCGAGATGCACCTTTGTCCTTAATTTTTTTCGATTAAAGCGCGCCGATGAGTCTAGTCTTTTTTAAAGGGGTGCACAATGTGGACGGCTGTCCCCCAGGGGGCATCCTTCTTTGTGGGAATCTAATAGCGCGAGAACCTGTGCGCGTGACAAATTGATAGCGATGCCGAAGTGATTTATACTAATTGCCAATAGAGAGCTCGATAAAGTTATAAAATTATTTATTATGGGGATTTTTAGAAAAAGTGGGGGAAGAATTTAATTTAGAAAGGTATTTAAATTTTTAATTCATCTGGGATGTGTTTTTTTTTTTATAATGTTTGACGCTGTAATTGACACTTACTTTCATTTCGTTTCTGAAATATGAACGGGTAGCGCGTTTCGCTCGGAATTTAAATCCTTTACTGGTGAGAATAATCGAGCACTTGAAGCGGATGGGAGTTGTTTTTCGTTAATTAAGAGGAGCGCATTCTACAAATTAGACTAATTATTTAGATTCTGTTTTGCCTTTCATCCCTGGGAATTGACCTATTCAAGCGATTAACGGAATTTATTACAGCGAAACAAATGAAACCGAGATAAGATAAAAATTATGCTACAATAATAAATTCGTATACGTAAAAAACATGAAACGAAACGAAATTAAAACCACTAATGATACTGCAAAAATAAGCAGGAATATTTGGCGCGAAACGTAATTTTTAAATGATACCATATACAATACAGGCTACGTGATACCAGACTCGTACATTTCCGTTAAATAATTAAATAGCGAAAAATAGCTGCATCGTTGAGACAGTAAATCAGCACGACCGCGAATGCAGATGTATACGGCCGCGTGTGGTTTCGGCGCGCGGCGAACAAACTCGGCGCAACCAAATCGTTGTTTAAAACAAACTAACTTACGTCCTTTTCGAGGTACAAAATTCCAGCGTTTTACTTTTCCCGAAAGTAACAGTAAATTGCGGTCGAATTTCGCGATCCACCCATGCCATCGGAGATCCGGGGCGGCGCGAGCACGCGCATTTCATTACATTACGCTGGCGCGGCCGCAATAAACCGCGTCGCTGAATGAACTAATTAA
This sequence comes from Sycophila quercilanae, assembly GCA_035582995.1. Taxonomy (NCBI): domain Eukaryota; kingdom Metazoa; phylum Arthropoda; class Insecta; order Hymenoptera; family Eurytomidae; genus Sycophila; species Sycophila quercilanae. The sequence continues at coordinate 2,793 of JAWWEP010032720.1, read as the reverse complement.
ATCCGCCGAATTTTTTTTTTCGCGGAAGCAATAACACTGCAATGCTCAGTCGGGAAACCATTAAAACTCTCGGGGCGAGGAAGTTCGTTAAAAAAAAAAAATGAGGTCAAGCGGCTCCGAAATCGCGAATCCACAAATCGAGAGCCTTCCCTATTCATCGCATTAAATCGCTCTCTGTCCATTATCCAACCGAGATAAGGTCCAGCGAGTGTACCTTTTTTTCCATTTCCGTCTAGGACTCGTCGCTATTAAAATCGGAACAGCCGGCGGGGCTTTGTCCGCGCGGAGATCAAGCGGCCGCGAGGATTAAACGGTGTCGCGCGGATGACAAACAGCGAAGGCACGAGCGCATAAATCACGCGACCGCGAAAATCGACGTACCGTCTGCTCCACGTGGAGGGGAGCTTTTCACGACCCCGATTGTCGCCGCGGCACCTTCTCCCGATATCGATCGACCATAGCGGCATCCTGTCTTTCTCCTTTTTTTTTTTTTATCGGGGTCCGCCACGAACTTCCGACTCGGCGATAATTTATTCGGATGATGCGAGCGACGCGATGATTAAAGGGACGTAAGTTATGGATGCCGAATTCAGATGCCTATCGGACCGGCGGCTATCAGCGATGAAAGAAGCGTCTTAACGAGAAATGGGTGATTTAATGAGCTTAGGAAATTTATAACGGCGTTTTAGCGTGCCGCGAGAACTTTAATTTTAAGGAAAATATTGCCGACCGAGTATAGTGACGCGAGCGGCGCGTCAATGAACGAATTCGCTCAGACGAGCGAGCGTCGCCCGACTCACCGTCGCAGTAGATACGTGCCGGGTGCGGCGAGACGACTCGCCTCCGCTTTAAGTGATATTTTATCGAATTTTTTCATCGAGCCTTCCATTAGATAGTAGGGGCCAATCCTTTTTGCTCTTCCGACATTTGCGATAACAGCATTACCCAGGCGCTTACCTGCATTCGCGATTCCGGCCGTCGCGTCCGTTTAGTTTGGTCGAGCCGCGGGAAATCGATGCACTTGTTTCGTAGCTGCGAAGAGAGAAAAAGAAGGGCAGTGGCTGGGCAATCAAATCACGCGACCGCAAATAAAAAACTCCCACGGAGCAATGGATCACCGACTCGCTCACGTGCTAATTGCCGAATAATCTGGGCGAGATCGATTCCGGTTCGCCGGGACTGTTCTATCGCGTTTACATGTTTTTCCTCTTCGACCGAGTGTTTTAGGAGGGTAACTCGGATTCCCTTGTTTCACTCTCGAAATTTATTTATTTATATATTTATCCAGAGTAACAGTACATTGCATTGCAAGTAATTACAAAGCATCACAAGGTATTCCGGCAGAGGAAAATAAATTTCCTGTTCGCCAGTCTGGTAGGAAACAAAATATAGCTAGCAATACTAAATGAAAGTATTTTTTTTTTTTTTTACTCGACTGTTAACTATGTGTAAAGGGATTGTTGTGTTTTAATAATTTATAGAAAACTGGTTGTAGTACAGGGAGTGGGCGTTTTTAAAATCTGGGAAGCTCTTTCGTCTGACCAATTAATTAAACGCCGGGTAGACGTTGATTATGAATATTTTTAAAGCAAATGCTAAAACAACTTCGTCAGCTCGTTAATGAGATTTACGCGGGGAGCGGCGTTCCCTGAAACTTGACGTTAACTGCATTATTGCATTTTCCTAACTAGGATCGCGGATTTCGCGAAATTTGTCGCTTAATCGCATTGTACATTCGGAAACAAACTTAACAGCCAGTGGATGCGAATGATTTCAACCTTGCGACGTCGAATAACGCGGATGCTATTGGGAATGAAAACTACCACCACGGGTCGAGAGGCGCTATCAATATGGTGGTTGTAATCATACACAGAACCGTATGTTTATATGGGAATCTTGTAAAAAAGGCATATAAAAAATTATTGATTACTGTGATAATATTATTACTACAATTACAAATACTTTGTGCGTTTACGAAAGCCACACCATTAATGTATTTCGTGAACCAACCGCCAGGAATCGCATTGCAATTTTAAAGTCCTAATAACAAATCAACACTACTTACGTTTAAAGGAAATAAGAAGTAAGCGGAAAAAATGAAAATTAATCTTTCTTTTCGCAATTAATATTTTGTTGGTAGTGCAATAATGAAAAGTACGTACTTTCATATTCTGCAAAATATTTTATACGTAAGTATACATTTTGGAACTACTTCAACCGACGAATAAGGAATTTCAATAAAAAAAGGTCTTTTTGGTAGACATCCAAGAAAAACTAGATTGCAAATATCTGATTTTACAATATAAAGGATTTAAGATATTTTAATCCTTCTATAAAAAAAACGGAAAAAGCTTTAAAAAAGATTTCATCGAAAAAGTTAATGGAGTCATAAAAAGAGACTAAAAATCTTTGAATAAACGTACCACATATAGCGTATAAAAGAAGTAAATAGTGTCCGCGCTATCTGCCCCGTAAACCGGAACGGAACCTCGAAAAATCAGCCGATAGAAAAAACTTGGAAGCGCAGCATTTTTACGGCCAATTCCGAGGCCACCGCGTCGAATTTATTGTGAGCCTAGGCTCCAGGAGACTAACGAGGCACAAAGCCCTCGCCGCGGAATTCGCAAGTGCGATATCGTCCCTGCGGGTATCGTCCGGCTTCCAGAGGAAGAAAAAAAAAAGCAGACACGACACGGTATACCTCTACTCGTCGCAAGCGCTTAAGGACGTTCTCCGGCAAATCAAATTTCTTACAATTTTTTTTAAATTAACAGGAAATGTTCTTTAAAGTGT
>JAWWEP010032678.1:0-13829 GCA_035582995.1 Sycophila quercilanae | reverse complement strand
CATTTCAATTCGATTATTTTCGCTCTACAAGCCTTCGCTTGAGCATTCGGTTGTTCGCGATCGCCTTGCGGACGTAACACTTATAATTTCAGTGTTTTCTGTTATTTATTCTACTGTTATTTATTCTACTGTCATTGTAGTACATTTTATAATTATTTATTTTGAAATATTCATGATGATCCAAATTCCAAGTTTTAGTACATATTATAATACAGGGTTTTGTTTTTAAGCTATTTAAGAAAACCAGGAGTTTATTGAAATTTGCTTTAATACTTCTAATATTCAAACATGAGATTATCTCGTTATCTGATGCTAGATAATTATTTAATTTTTCAATTTTTTCAAAATTTTTTTGATTAACAAATAACTCACCTTCTAGATTTATATTCATATGTTTTATTGAAATTGTGTTTTTTATTTTTTGTTAATTGTGTTTATTATGTACGCAGGCTGTCCGATGGTAGAGAACCGCTCGGTACATTCCTTAGTTTTCTAATTGTGTATACAGACCGTTGCAATCTTGGTTGATCTAATCTACCAAAGTATCTTGGGTATGTGGGTTTAGTTGGATAGTCAGTTGTTTCTATAAATTTATTTATTTTATTTTTTAAAACTTGGCACTTTTCACTGTCTATTGCACTATGTTCTGTATTATAATTGGTATTAAATTTCTTGTTATAAAAGTCACAGTTAGCAGAGAGGCACTCTTGCATTCCGCAGCTGTGTGGTTGCCAGCGCACTTATAACACGTGGCTGGGTTATCACATTTCTTCGCACTGTGTCCGAATCTTAAACAGCTGTTACACGGATTCGTGTTGATTATATCAAAAACTCTGCAGTTTTGATATCCTACAAAGATTTTATCTCTGTTTTCTTTAATGTAACTATATATTTTTGGAGTGACTTCTAATATTGCACTTATTTTATTTATTTTATCATTTTAATATGAGTGTAGCACTTTGCACTTGTCATCGATATTGCTGAAATTTCTCTTATTAATATCACTTTTAATTTCAAAATTATCATTAAATATTGCATCGATATTTACAACTTTCACGGTCGGTTTTTTAATTTGTTCTTTTTCTATCTTAAAATTATTTGATAGTTCTTTTTTTAAAGATTCTTCAATTGTATTTACACTTTCTACATTCATACAATTTATTATTATAGTGTCTTTGTTTTTATTATAAATATTCTTTGTTTTGACTGATTTATCTTTAGTTAATTGTTTTATCACCTCTCTTTCTAAGTTAGTTTTATCTTTACTATCGATTTTTTTCACGATGAGTTTAGGCACTTTTTTGTTCATAATTTTTTGTGTTCGTTTATTGTTAATTAGAGTTTCAGCATAAGATCTGGGGGCTTGCACATTTTTATTTGATTCTTGTTCTTGTTTGTAGTAGATTTAGTCATTTATTTTTATCAGCTAGTTCTTTATTTAGTTCTTTTAATAATTGATTTTCGATTTTTAGGGCCTCATTTTCACTGTAATCTTCATATATTGTAGTATCATGAAGATTCGCTTCTTTTTCTTTTACTTTAATAATTTCCTGGAGTATTTCTTGCTTGATTTGTTCTCTGTTTTCTTGTTTTAATAATGCAATGAGCTGCCAGGCTTCTTTACTCAAAGACTCGTATGGTACATTTGAGGTTAGCGCTAGATTTGGATGGTCTTGACAAATTATAAATGAACTGGATATAATTTTTCCCGGACACCCTTCATTGTACTTAGCTATAAATTCACATGTGTGTTGAAAATTACCACAAACTATGTACACCACTGCTCCAACTTTCGTACTCGGATGACACTTGTAAAATTTTTGCAGAGTGATATCGGGAAGCTCCTTCCTCGCCGACGCCATCGTGGCGAATGATTTAATTATTTACTTAAAAAATTTCAATTGAAACAACTCTTCACACCATAATGACATCAATTACCTACATTTTAAGACCAACCCCATGAAAATTGATTGACCCGTTGGAGCTGGAAGTTACGCAGACTGGAAATTTTTAAAACTGACATAACTTATTATAAAATAGGTCTAAAGACTTCTATATTGGCTCATTTTATCAAGAATGAAAAGTAGTATCCTCTATTATATTAAAATGATAACTTTTTTCATAAAAATGTTCTTATCCTTTTTAAAATGGTTTAATTTATAGGAACGCGGACCGGAATTGAACCGGAAGTAGAATGTACGTAAAGGAAATTCATCAGTGGTCCATGAAAAGTCAACTAAATATACAATTTTTTTTTATCTTCTCAATTTTTTATCAAATATTCTTTTGTCTCATTTTTTTCTCATTTTTTTTCCTCATCTTTTTTTTCGTCATCTTTTCCTTCGCACCTTGATGGACCTGGGATCAATTATTTTTTTAATGCATTCAGTTGCAGAGTGCATAGTGCATTTTTGCCGAATGCATAAAAATGCATAAAAATGCATTTTTTTCCCAAAATGCATAAAAATGCATTTTTTTTCCAAAATGCATAAAAATGCATTTTTTCCAAAATGCATAAAAATGCATTTTTTCCGAAATGCATAAAAATGCATTTTTTCCCCAAAATTCATAAAAATGCATTTTTCCCCAAAATTCATAAAAATGCATTTTTCCCCAAAATTCATGAAAAGGGATTTTTTTCCCAAAATGCATCTAGATTAATTTATTATCTGCTGAGGTATCGAAAATACAAAATATCAGATGAAAATACAACTAATTTACTTACAACAATTAATAAAAACAAAATTATGAAAAACTAGGAAAAAAAAGTTATCATTTTAATATAATAGAGGATATCCTCTATTATATTAAAATGACAACTTTTTTTTCAGAAAAATGTTCTTATCCTTTTTTTAAAATGGTTTAATTTATAGGAACGCGGACCGGAATTGAACCGGAAGTAGAATGTACGTAAAGGAAATTCATCAGTGGTCCATGAAAAGTCAACTAAATATACAATTTTTTTTTATCTTCTCAATTTTTTATCAAATATTCTTTTGTCTCATTTTTTTCTCATTTTTTGTCCTCATCTTTTTTTTCGTCATCTTTTCCTTCGCACCTTGATGGACCTGGGATCAATTATTTTTTTAATGCATTCAGTTGCAGAGTGCATAGTGCATTTTTGCCGAATGCATAAAAATGCATTTTTTTCCAAAATGTATAAAAATGCATAAAAATGCACAACAAAATTATTATCATTTTTATCATTTTCTGACAAAAAACTTTAAATACATAATTTATAGGAAATTTCGTGAACTGTTCGAAAAATTACTTAATTATACATTAAGGCCCTTTTAAGGCCCCTTTTTATCATTTTTAGGACAAAAAAATGGCCTAAAAATATGACATTTTTTTTACTTCTAACCATAAAAAATGAATTTCTCGTTGAAAAATACAGGATATGAAGTTCCTGGAGTGGGACATAAAGGATTTTCAATTTTACAGCGCTTTTTCTAAATAAATGTGTCGTTTTCCATCAAAAACGCCACTCTTTCATTATTAAGATTTTTTAATTCAGTGGCGCTTATTTTTTTCATCTCAAAAATATCCTTAAATTGGTTAGATCAGTTTTAAAAATCATAAAAACATAGGAGATATATTATTTAAGTGTACCTTACTAACAAGAAAAATACTAAAAATAGAGCCTTATACACTCTGCAACAAAATTATAGTGACATCTTATTTTCGTCTAAAACTTGTCAAACCTAGAAAAATTATCCTTGCCCTTCAAATTCTTTTGGATAAAATGGTTTGTCTCAAGCCCCTGCGTAACCCTGAATTTTTTCAGTTTTTTTAAAGCAATAATTTGGTACGTGGAAGCATCCAAAATTGGTCAAAAACACAATTTCTGCAAAAAAGATCTTTTTTCGAATCTAAATTGTGCAAAAACGGCTTTTCTGACAAAAAACTTCAAATACATAATTTTTAGGAAATTGCGTGAACTTTCCGAAAAAATTATTTAGTTATCAGTTAAGGAGTAACATACACCTTAGATCCTGAAACAACAACAAATTCATTATTATCAATTAAATAATAAATTCTTAAATTACAATTAAATTTTAAAAAAATTTACCCTTTTATATATAACTCTGGTGAACTTTTCTCACTATTTTCAAGCCAGAAACTAAAAAATTCAATTCACAGTTGTAGATTGAAGTACCGGTCCATTTTGATATTCGAAGCATCCTTTGTCTTAACATTCAATTTGAACCGTTGACCTGAAGTTCAAATATCAATTGGCATTCTCCCCGGGATGACTTTGGTTGTCTTCGGTCATGGTTTGTTTAGATTTGAGAAACCGTACAAAATACCGGAGATATCTTACTTCAATGTCTGATGCTTTATTTTCAAAAAACGTAACTTAACAATGAGAAAAAAAACCTGTTCAATTGACACGGAGTTTCCAATCTATAGTGTATAAGGCTCTATTGTTAGTATTTTTTTTTTAGTAAGGTATACTTAAGTAATATATCTCTTACGTTTTTATAATTTTTAAAACTAATCCAACCAACTTAAGGATAGTTTTAAGATGAAAAAAATAAGCGCCACTGAATTAGAAAATCGTAATAATGCAGAGTTGCGTTTTTGATGGAAAACTACGCATTTTTTCGGAAAAAGCGCTGTAAAATTGAAAATACTTTGTGTCCCACTCCAGAAACTTCATATCCGATGTATTTTTCAACGAGGAATCTATTTTTCATGGTTAGATGTAAAAGAACATGTCATTTTTTAGGCCATTTTTTGTCCTAAAGATGACAAAAAGGGGTCTTAAAAGGGCCTTAACGGATAACTAAATAATTTTTTCGAAAAGTTCACGAAATTTCCTAAAAACTATATATTTGAAGTTTTTGTCAGGAAAGCTGTTTTTGCGCAATTTAGATTCGAAAAAAGGTCTTTTTTGCAAACATTTCGTTTTTGACCAACTTTAGATGCTTCCACGTACGAAACTATTGCTTTAAAAAATCTGAAAAAATTCAGGGTAACTCAGGGACCCAAGTAAAACCTTTTTATAAAAAAAAAATTTTCGTTGTTCCGGTTGACATGGAATTGCCCATATAATATTATAATAATATGAAAATATAAATATTACTATCATAAACGTATATTAGTATTAACGCATATTCCAATTCCGGTTCAATTCCGGTCTGCGTTCCTATAAATTAGCACATTTGTTTGGAAAAAATAAGTTGTCATTTCAATAGAATACGAAGGGAGAAATACTATATGCACTAGCCCAAGAATTGTAAATATACAATATCTTGCAGTAAAACCGAACCTTTGGTTCTGTGGCATGAAAACTTGTACCTCGATATTTTATCTTCTTATTCGTTATTTATAGTACTACAGATGATTCACAATTTATTGCATCTATGAATTTTTTAAATTCCTTCCACATTTTATTGTTTCATTTGTGTTCTAAGCCGTACAGATTAAAAATCTGTCACGCAGCTTATTTAGACAAATATTATAAATAAAAAAAAAGTTACAAAACGAGAAAACAAAATATATCAATAATGTCATGGAAATTAAAACTAAAATAGAAATAAAAATAAAAAAAAAAATTACGAGATATTCAAAATAATTAACGGTATTAATGACAAACAAAGTATTAGCATGCAAATGATAAAAGAAAAGACAAAAACGCTTTGACATTTAAACTTTTAATTTAAAATATTCGAATCAAAAGATTCCAATCTTTCTTTAAAAGTGTTGAATCAACCGACCGAGCGTTAGCGAGGGAGGAAAAGCTGCTAGTTCATTATTAAATATTCTAATTGTAACTGCTACGTGTTCTCAACGCGTCCCACCTTCCCGCGAACGACACGCAGCTCATTGAGCAGCCGGTGCAGAGCGAAGCCGTGGCACTTGTAGCGGCGGATCGTCATAAGTCGCGTGCACTGGGAGTGATGCACGCAGCCGCATCGAGGGATGCGCATTGCAGTCTCAAGCCGTCAGTGAAGAGGCCGACGGCGAGCAGCCGCCCCGTTACATACTTTTAATTAGAGTAATTGTAACGACAAACTGAAGAAGTGCAGTGAAACAAGTGAAAAAATCGGAAAAATACGTCCTGCTGTTATATATGTCGATTCAACTCATCGATACTGCACATACACGCCCAAAAAATACTTAACTAAAAGTTTTCGTCATTATTATGTTGCTATATAACTGCGTAGTCTAGAACGAGCGCTGTCCTGAAGCGCCCGCCGTCTCATAGCATCAGACGCTCCCCTAATGTACAAAACTTGGACTATTTATAATAATTTTTTCTTCGAATTCTGTGCTTAATTTTATAATCAATTATATTGTACTTATATGGGTGATTCTCAAGATAAGTGCAAATTGAATCCTGACCTTGTCTTGCAACTCGAGGTATCGATGAACAAAGAAAATGGCGAAAAAAATGAAAGTTCGATTATTTCGGAATCAGCAGAAGAAAATTGGCTGAATTTTAAACTCGCCCGAGGGAACATCGAAACAGCTGCACACAAAATTTCGCGATGAAAAAAATAATTTTTACTCAAGTTATCGACGAACAAAGAAAATGGTGAAGAAAATGAAAATTCGTTTATTTCGGAATCGGCTCAAGCAAATCGGCTGCAATTCGAACTCATTCGAGGGAACAACGAAATAAAGCTGTAACCCGAATTTCGCGGTGAAAAAATGGTTTTTATTCGAGTTATCAAGGAAAAAATAAAATAGTGAAAAAATGAAAATTCAGATATCTCGGAGTTGGCTTAAGCAAATTGTCTGAACCTCGAACTCATTCGAGGAACAACAAAACGAAGCTGTACACTTAATTTGCGTTAAGAAAATGATTTTTACTGAAGTTCTGCCGGAACAAAAAAAACTGATTTTTTTCGAAAAAATAGATTTTTTCAGAAACTAAATTATAAAATAACATACAACAATTATTTTAAATAGTTTCTGTAATAGATAAACTTAGTTTGAAAATTCCGGACGATTAACCGTATACTTCGCTTGCAATTAACAATTATTAAAATTTCAGTTTTTTGAGGATATCTTGGAAACCAAAAGTGATAAGAACATGTTTTTTTTTTAAATCGTAGATAATTAAAATTTCTACAATCGTTTATACCACTAAAATGTATATAATATGAAATAGTCACTAAAAAAATTGAAAAATAAAACACACACGCACACACATACACTTTCTAGAAATAGTGTATTTACTCTCATAATGTAGAAGATCCGTTCGAGTGAAAAATCACTCCATTTGAGTGAAAAATCGCTCTTTTCTAGAAAAAAGTGAGCCACTATAACCTCGATTGGCTCACTTATCACTCCGATCGAGTGTCAAAAAAAAACTTCTATCGTGTTATTATAAAGCTTTCTCTAGGAGGAAGTAAAATAAATTTTTTCGAGTAAAACTATCAAGCTGCGGCACATAAACGTAAAAGGGTATTTTGAGCGGTACGGTGTAGTATTTTATTCGCATTTGTTATTTAAAGAAATTTGTAAGGCTTTGAAGCTTAGCTTGCTCATTTTTATTAAATACAACTGATTTAGTCCGTGAAGAATTTGAAAAAATACAAAAAGTGCACTAATGCGCTTTTACCGGCCACAGAAATGAAATAATAACTGTTTCTCTTTTATTAGTTTACATTAGTTATTAGATTAATTTTTATTATTTTATTTTTACTGTTTTTCCTTTATAACTTTTTATTTATTTATTTTTTAACACCTTCTGAACGACTACGAAAAATCGTCTACAAGGATACCCACCTGGCGCACCGTCGATATGCCAAAAAACCACAATTGATTTCAATTTAACTTTCAATACTTTCGTTACTTCAATAAATGTTATGAATAAATATTAGAACTACTAAAGTTTAAAATGTTGAAGACAAAATAAAACAAGACCAGTATTCTGTAGAAACTGCTCGGACTTGCCTCCTTTTTATACTTCCGTAAGAAAGTAAATTTTAATAAAATATTAATATTCTTTTTCATATGAATTACAATTAAGGCTAAGATAACAATTGTAATAAACAAAATTCTAATTCCTTCTCTTTTCCATTTCATGATTCCAGTGCTTTCTTTATACTTTAATTTGAACTAATTATTATCTAATCTTAAGGGAGATAGTTTAATTGTACATTGTTATCAAGATTATAACGACGCCCCGTACGAAGACTAGCACAACTCACCTCTTGCCCGTGTTAATTCCCATTTAAAATTCTGAGTTGTGCTAGTCTTCGTACGGGGCGTCGATAAGAATTCAGAATTATTATTTTGCTGAAACTACTCGGACTTGCCTCCTTTTTAAACTTTCGTAAGAAAGTAAATGTTAATCAGGTAATGTTAAAGCTAAGATCGTAATTATAATAATTATAATGTAGACTAGTCTTTTCGTTAAAAATTTATTATGTAAAATTGAAGACTCGAACGTTCGTGGTGGAATAGTTAGGTAGAAGAGAAATGATCAAAACGAACCAAATTTTAATGTTGCAATTAAATTTGCCGACGTTTCGACGTTTTTATTTAACGTCCTCATCAGAGCTTTAACATTAATTTGCGTTAACACATATTGTTTCGTCTATCGTCAATGGTGAGAACCAAGTCAAAAACAAATTTCAAACTCTCCATCATCACGAATTCGATCTGATTAATCAGATCGAATGTTAACGCAAATTAATGTTAAAGCCCTGATGAGGACGTTAAATAATAACGTCGAAACGTCGGCAACTTTAATTGCAGCAGCAAAATTTGATACGTCTTGATCATTTCTCTTCTACCTAAAAGTTTATCATAATAACAGAAGCAGTTTATTATAATAAAAAAAACATTTTTTATTCCACTTAAAACTTTGAAACTTCATCATCTAAGGTTTTTTCTATGATAATTTTTTATATGAAAATAAAGCTGAAAACATGCGTATTTTACTTATTAAGAATGTGAAATCTCAAAGAAATATATTTAAAAAAGACTAGTTATGATAATAATATACTGTAAGTTTATTTAACAGTTCAAAATAAAATGAAACTCCTTTAGAATAATCTTAAGTTCCACGGGGCATGTTGCTTTGTTTTAGCACTCGGTGAACGGTTCTAGTCTTCGCTAGCGCTCAGCGAACGGTGCTATTCTTCGTCAGCGCTGTGCGAGCGGTGCTACTTTTCGCTAACGCTCAGCGAATGGTGCTACTCTTCATCAACGCTGTGCGAGCGGTGCTACTTTTCGTCAGCGCTCGGCGAACGGTGCTAGTCTTCGCTAGCGCTCAGCGAACGGTACTATTCTTCGTCAGCGCTGTGCGAGCGGTGCTAGTCTTCGCTAGCACTCAGCGAACGGTGCTATTCTTCGTCAGCGCTGTGCGACCGGTGCTACTTTTCGCTAACGCTTAGCGAACGGTGCTACTCTTCGTCAGCGTTTGACGAACAGTGCTAGTCTTCGCTAGCGTTCGATAAACAGTCTTATTCTTCGCCAGCGCTCGGCGAGCGGTGCTGTTTTTCGTTAGTGTTTACAAATGGTGCTGCTTTTCGTCTGCCATTTTGAGCGGTGCTAGCCTTCGTCAAGACTTTTGAATGGTGCTACTTTTCGTACGAGGTATCGCTATACTCCCATTGTAAGATCCTTTAATTAATCTATATCCATCATAGGAAAATCTAGAGCTTGGTTTGCATTAAGTCTTCCCACATATTATTTCTTCTTGCCAAGTTTTCCATCTCAACCCTAATTTTCAAATGATTTTCTCTTCTTGCTCTTTCAAGCATCCTGCGCGCATATTCAGCTGTAGCCTCCTCCGAGTGTAGGAGTTGCCGATACCTATTGATAATAGCACCAGCTATAAGATAGAATTCTCGTGAATAGATTGCGTGAACCAATGATATTGTATTTTTAAAGAAATGGAACATTGATTTTATATGTCCATTACGAGCCTCAATGATCCACCTACTTTTGGTTATAAGCTAGACTCATTGGCTTCCTGAGTATCTAACAGTCTTTGATTGGACTGGAGAAAAGCTAGCATTTTATGATCAATACCTAGATTATCTAGTAAAGGCAAAATAATGTCCCTGTAATCGCGATCAACTATAAGTATTGCGTTCTCGCCCAACCACGGCCGGAGAGCACCATCTCTTTCAAACTCAGTCCTTGTAACACAGGTATCGCTTGCCCATCGCAAGCAATAACTCTGTTAAGCATAAGTCGGTTCGCAGCGCGCGTATATCTATATATACTTGCGTTCGCGCGACCGCGCCGGCCGGAGAGCGAGTGCGCTCCCGAGCGTCTCCACTCCGCAGTGTTCTCCCACCGCGGCCGTCTCTCCCACCGAACGCGGCTCGGAGCGAGCGCGAGCTGACTGCCGAATTCAGTTCACCCGGCGCACTAAGCCGGGCTCCAACTAGAAGGGAGGCTACTGCGCGTGATGAGCGCAGTGGTTGGACTCGCCGACAGCCATGCTATTTATGCCGTATCGATTAATTACGTCAGAATTTAAGTTGCGAATCTTTCTTTTTGTGTGTTCTAGATTACGAACTTCGGAAAGGCGAGCGAAGCCCTATTGATGAGAGCGGGACGTTCTAGTTGTTTAAATTTTATTTTGTTTTTTATTTCAATAAAATTAAATTTAATTATATTAAATAAAAAGTATTGCAAAGTTATTTAGTTCGTAGAATCGTGATCCGTAAGTTTAATTGAGTACCACGAAAGGGGGTTTTGAGCGAATTGAGTTCAATCCGTTTAGAGCTGCGCGGGTATTGAGCGTAGCAGCGAGGGATTTTGACAGGCGTACTGAGCTTGTCCGTGAGTAGTGCATCCGATCGTACTGAGCTTGAGTGCATCCAACCTATTCCTCCAACCCCTTAAATGAACCAGATTGTTACATCCTTAACATTGCTGCATCATTATTTCTTGCGTCCAAAAAGTACGTTCCATCGTCTAGGATGTAGCCATCAGGAGTATTAAAGCTGGCTTAATCAAATGAAGACCTTTATGTAAGCTGTACGAGGTAAAGTTGCTGCTTTTTTCAATAAAACTGTATGTTCCATCTATACAAGCAATTGCCGTGGGGTTAGCTACATCTGGATTGTAGAGAATATTAGCGAACTCAGTGACATGCCGATCTATATATTGTTCTCTAGTTATTCCACCGAGACCTATGTTTTGTGGTACGAAAATTATCATTAAAGAATTTCTAACCATGCTGATTGCTAAACTAACTGCTTGTCTACTTGAATAATCAGGAGGCGCGGTAGCGCCTCGAGGCAAGTCTGAGTCCCGAACGGACGAACGATGAGCCTTCGAGGCCGCATCGCGCGCCTCTATATAGGTTAATATTGGGTTTTAACTTTAATACTTTTTGTTTACAAACGCTTTATTTATATTTTAGATTATTGTAATTAACTCGTATCTATGATTTACTATCAATTCACAAGTCAATCTTTATTGCAGAAAAAGATTTATGCAAAAAGATTGAATATTTCATGAAATATATCACTTTCGTCTTTTTGACTGCGCGAAATCTTTTCGATAGAAAATGTTCAGCCTTCTAGTTTTCTTCTCCGACAGTCTAGTTTTTTCCTCCTCCAATCTAGTTTCTTTTCCTCCAGCTTATACTATATCATATACAAAGGGTACGGTGGCGTCTCGAGGACAGAACTTTGTGGGAAAATAATAGCATCGACGGGATTTCGTGCCGGCTTCCTCGTAGAAGGTGACTCGTCGATCTGAGGGTGTCCTGAGCACCCGGACACCGTCTACAGGAAAAATTTCTGAACCTTTCCGTATCGAACGGAATTATTCAGTGCTTTTTATGGTTTTAAGAATGTTTTCCTAAAATTATTTGCTCACGAAAGTATAAGAGGCAAGTCAAAGTCGTGTCTACCTAACTATCCGCTAGTATTTTTTTTATTATTGTATCTCATAAATTGAAAAAGTGGAAATTTGTTGCCAAACACCGATGCAGAACATTTTTGTACAACTAGTAAATATGTGAGAGATACAATTTAAAAAATAATGCCTGATATTAAAACATAAATTTATAGAACTGTAAATTTAAAGTACTGAAGTCAATCAATGATATAATTATGGTAAGTGATAAAATTCTAAACTCATAAACAGTACTGTTTATGAGTACTATAGTGATAAAATCCTAAACTCATAAACAGTATGAGTATTATAGTGATAAAATCCTAAACTCATAAATAGTATGAGTATTATAGTGATAAAATTCTAAACTCATAAACAGTACTGTTTATCTACCGTACTGTTATTATCTACCGTACAGTTACTACTGTATATATCAACGGAGTGAGTTTTTTTCAAGGAGAGTCGAAGAAGCCGAGACGAGTTCCAGGAGTAGAGAACGAAGAAGTTGGAGGAGTTTTCGGGAAAAACGGTGAGGGCTCGCGCGCGCCGCAGATTTACCGAAAATCGCGACCCCCGCGTCCCTTGCGAAACGCGATCGCGCCAACACCCATGCGAGCCTCCCCCCAGCCAGTGTACCCATCAAGAAGGAAAAATAAAGCCAGAGTTATCCAGCTGAATTTGTAATTCTTGAAGTGATCATTTTCCGCCCCTTTTTGTGTGTGTTGGGTACGTGGGGATGTGGGTAACGGGAGAGTTGGCGCCGAGAGGAGGGAGCAGCAGGACGCTGTGACACTGCAGAACCGGCGTCGTCGCGTCTCCAGTCCCGAGGATCTACAGCCTGGGCATTATCTAGCCTGGCTAAGGAAAATTCATGACCCGGTGGCGTCCATCAAGGCGCCTGGCGCTCAACAAGAAGAAGGCAAGATCGAGGTTGTATCTAGATATTATTTGGCGTTTCAGGCTTTAAATTTACCCCCGAGTGCAACCGAGTTCAATTCTAATATCCCCCTCACATCGGGTGCAGCAAGTGGCATTTAGGTGTCACAGTATATTTATTTATTTTGTATTTAAATTTTTGCCTTGAGGTAGAATAATTTGTGCTCCAATATACACGTAAGTCACATTGGGTGAATTTCACCTAGCGATTTTGACGCGTCTGCTTTGAATAAATGCTAGACGCACACTAATGCTTCCCAAGCCATGTCAACTACCTAAATTATAAGTTGGTTTCAAGAACTAATGGTAGATGGTGTCTCAAGGCTCATTTTCAAAATTAACAGACTCTATGAAGTTTGAAAAATTGTGTGGGTGAATTTCACGCACGGTGACCGTCTTGGGCTAATTAATAATAATTTTTAAGTTTGTTTATATTCGTTTTACGTAAGAAAATACGTAAAAAATTTACCTTTTCTGAAAAGTTCAAATTAATTAATACATTTTTGCTCAATTAATCGTTGGAGATAAAGAAAACACATTTTTTCATTTCTTTTTCTCAGAAACTAGTGACCAAAATTGTTTGAAATTTTTACAGACCATAGGTATTTGCATTATCAGAAAATAGGTGTTTCTATTCTACATTTTTTTCAAAGCATGTCACAGATTAGTTTAGAAGAAATAACATTTTTTTTTAAGTACACAGTTTTTTAAAAAACAAAAGAACCGTAATTGACATAGTTTTTTTTTAAACATAGGTAATTTCATAGGCCTCCAACTACTTTTATTTTATTAAGTGTCTTAATCCTATGACCAAAAAATAAATAAATAAAAAATAAATTTTTGGAAAATCGAAAATTTGTTTATTAAAGACACATTGGCGGATTAAAAAAATTATTTTTGTCCCGAATTTAGAATTAAAAAACAAAAAAACAAACTACGGTAGGTAAAATTTGGTCAAGTAGTTCTAAAGAAATAGCAGTATGTGTAAGTACACACACACACACACACACACACAAACACACACACACACACACACACACACACACACACACACACACACACACACA
>JAWWEP010032635.1:0-13837 GCA_035582995.1 Sycophila quercilanae | reverse complement strand
TCACATATAAATTTTGACCAAATGTAAGTTTTGAATCAATAAAGATATTTTGATCTATATATAAGTACTCAAATTGTAGTTTTTGCATTATACTTTGTTTTTAATTTTTATATGCATTTGTACGACTTTTAGATTCCCAGTATTTAACATTACCGTAAATGCCCATTTTTCCTATATTTTTTTTTAAAAGTCCCCTAATTTTGTTTCTAGGCTACATTCGATAAAATCTCGAGACATGAATTCACTATTCTGGAGCAAAGAATCATTCACAAAGTTTGGGCGAAATCCAAAATCCGCATCCCTAGTCATCTCCTTGTTAGCAGACTGGCAATTTTTGATGCAGATATCAAAATTGATTATTTGCCGAGTTATCACGGTTTTTTGTTGATAATAATTTTATTATCGTAAAAAATTAAGATCTAGTTTAAGTTAGTGAAATAAATTAAATGTATCTGATTGGTCAACGTCTAAATGTAAATTAAGCTTAATGGTTGATTGAATTGATTTATTTTTAAATTTATTACTATATTATTTAATTTTCGAAAGCACTATTAATAAATGATACTATTTCCATTTCAGAGAGCATAATCTGAAATATTTTTCATCGGAATCACGAAAGTTTTTAAAAAGAATGTAAATTATTTTCTTTTTAAAAAGGGATTAAAAGTCATCGAAACCTTATGTTTCTTTTAGCACTCTGTTTTACTTTGATTGTTACACTGAAAAAAAGAGTATTTTTTACTAGATAGTTACTATGTGTTCTAGTGGTAAATGATGAACACTGGAAATACAAAAGTAAACATTACCGTTAATATTTTAGTTATTTTAACCATTATTACATCAAATTCGACTTTAGATTTAGTGAACTTTATAGAACACTATAGTAAATATTACTTCGATTAGTTAATTTGACTATACATTTTAGTACTTTTTACTCTTTTTTACAATAAGAAACTTACTATAACTTTCTAGTAGTTTGTTCTACCGACTGTAGAAACAGTTACTAAAAGAATAGTAACAGATACCATAAATCTGGTAACAAATACTATATTCAAGTTTACTAGGGTATGTATAGTAAAATCAACATTTGACTTTTTTCTCAGTGTATAATGAGTAATCCCCTCCTTTTTTCTCTCTTGGTGCATAGCCGCGGGTATCTTTGAAGTTGCGCGCGGGATGTTTCGAGCACTCGCGAGGGGATGGTTGAAAGGGGAGATTCGACGGAGGCAAATGGATTTTTCGTTCGAATTAGCGCGGAATGTTTTTTCGCGGGAATCAAACGTGAGCTCCGCCTTTTATTAAATTCCACCGGAAAATCCACTCGCGATCGAATGAATTTTCCATTCTCGTTCGGAGTAGAACGTCGGGAATTCGCGCGCCTCTAACATCCCGGAAATCGGCTGAATTATGCGGCAAACAAATGAGCAAAGCGCGGAAACTTGCTTTTCGCGGAGAGCACGCGGAGGTCGCGAGGGACTCCATGAAAGTGTTATTAAGACTTGTTTGCGTTATCGAGAGTTTTCAAATGTGTGCTTGATAAAGACAAAGAATTACGGTGAGATAAAGTCGATTTTTCAGAGAAGAATTTTTTTTATTGCATCCCCACTGAGGAAGCTTTGTAATAATAAAAAGAAGTTTCTCTAAAAACATTTTAGAAATTTGTTTTGAGTGTTTTTCTCTCTTTGTTTTTTCAACAATTTTCGAAAAATATATTACGAAAAAAGTTTTGTATGTTTTTGTATTATTATAGAAATTTTTTTGATGTACAGGTTGTAAGTCGATGTAATATATATATTTTTTCACTATTAATTAAATGTTATTAAATTTTTATTTGAAAAAAATGTTTATGTGTATTATTTATTAATTTTTTACATAAATAATTCAGTTTTTTGAAAAGATAAAGAAAATAAAATTTAATGAATGATAACAATACATTTTATTTGAGGAAGCCACGGGCCAATAAATTGACAGCGGTTTTTTTATGGGAAGAATTTTTATTTGTTTCATTTCTTGGATGAGTTGGCTTTGTGTACTTGCTTGGGAGTCATCCATTCGCTTTAGTGTATTGAAGCTTGTAATTTTCTTTTTCTATTTTTTTAATGAGTCACGCATTTACTTTTATTATTTCACAGATTGATACAAAAAAAAATTCTTTACAGAATGTTCTTTTTAAATATTTTTAACAACTTCGAAATAGTTACATTTAACTATGACTATGAGCGAAGGCTCGGTATGGTTCATGCACATAAGAATCGTGCACAAATAAGTTCGTGCACAGTTTATAGATATTTACAACGTTAAACTGTGCACGAACTAATATGTGCACGATTCTTATGTGCATGAATCATATCGAGCCTGAGCGAAAAAAGGAAAAAACAGGGTCGCTATCATAAAAAATTATGCAAGACATATTTTTAGAGAAATTTTAGTAACATCTATATTTCAACAGTGTTTTTCGACTCGGCTGCGGAAGTATCTTATTTACGAGAACTGACTTTCAGCGAAAAGGCATGTGACGAAAAACTCTATTCTATTTTAGTCCCAAACAAATATTTTCTATACCACAAGAAGAATTGTATAATATATTAATAATATTGTTATAGTGTGAGGGAAGTCGGGGCATAGTGGGCCTTCGGGGCATAGTGGGCTACTCCATTAAATAGGTTGCATTTGGTGTGAAAAACATTTATTAACAAGTTTCATTTAAATTATGGCATTTGTATTATTACATTGCAGTATTACTGTATAATTTTTGTAAACATAGTAATACTGCAATGTAATAATACAAATGCCTTAATTTAAATGAAACTTGTTAATAAATGTTTTTCACACCAAACGCAACCTATTTAATGGAGTGGCCCACTATGCTCCGAAGGTCCACCCCGCCCCAAGGCCCACTATGCCCCGACTTCCCCTGTTTATTAAGAATGAGCTTTCAATAAGAACTATTTTAAAAATATTAATTCTTTGCTTCTTATATATGCAGACAAGATACGATCAAAATGTTTGCATTTAAAAGATGTGTAAGATACTTCTTTCGTCGGCTCCTTAAATTTTAATTCTTAAGTTATTCTTATTCCATCTCTACTACTTGGAAAAAATCGATTTAAAAAACATTAAGCAATAACAAAATTTTATTAAAAAATAAAAAATATCTCATAATCGTATGAAATTAATCAATAAAAAAATATTTATATTATCTTTTCCAATAAAACTAATTGGCAACGCACTGCGAATGCTCTACTCGTACAGACATTAAATCTTATACTCATCGGCCCTTCCTCAATCACCATTCGCGATCGATCCCTACTTTTCTCACTTGTACCTTCGTCTGCTGACGATTTCGCACCGACCTCCGGACAAAATTAAACAACGAGCTGGATAACGGTCGGCGCCGGGCGAGTCATTCACTGGCTTTACACGTACGAAAAAAAAAGAAATAAAAGAAAGGAAGATAAGAGGGCCGAGATCGAACGGCGAATACGTTGGCCCGCGAACGCGGAAGAGCGCAGGCCGATCAAAGAGCTGGCGCGCGATTCTCGAGAGGGGTAACTCGATTTGGGACAAAGGCGCGTCGCCGTCGGGAAAAAGCTTCGTCTGAATGTTTTAGGCGCGCGACGCTCATATCCGCTACATTTTCCGGACTGAATTGCTGGCTCCGCGGGCGGCCGGCAGATCTTTTATTGGGATATATAAAGACTCGCTCTTATTGCGGTTTCAATCTTTTTTCTTTGTCGATTTTTTACTACTGGCATGTATTTTAAATCGATGATTTGAAAACGAATACTAGGTCAGCGGTCTGAACTGATAAAGTCCCTCGAAATCATGTTTTGATATCTTGTTTGAATTTCCAAAATTCGAATGCGGAATTCTTGATCGAATGGAAATTTTCGATAAAATGTTGTAAAGTTATGCACCTGGGTACGTAAACGAGTGTTTATTATTCCAGTAAAGCAATAGCACGACTATTCGGTTTCGTAAAATATTTTAAATATAACTGTCGGGGTAAACGCTACAGTTATTGACCCGCAGACGAAAAACATGGTGATTAATATAGACATAAACTATCCCATGTGAAAGGGTCAATGACATGTACCGCTTACCCCGATGTTCACGTGGTGTATCGGGGGTCAAATTAACACTCAAATGAGTGTTAAATACGGAAGAGCCGATTTATCACTCAGATTATGAGTGTAAAATTCCCACTTAATCTGAGTGTAAAACGAATGTTAATATCAGTGTAAAAATTAGTGCCTGCTGAGTGCAAAAATTCCAATGAATTAAATTAGTGTTTATTTGAGTGTTAGTAAGTAAAAAATTTGAAGCTCTAGTATTTTATTTAACCAAAACATACGACAATGTTATTATAACGGAATATTTTTTGTAAGATTGTTTCATAAGAATATTTTTTTGTAAACTTGTAAATCGTTTGAATGATATTTGTAATTAATGAATAGCAGTTTACAGTTTTATATTCTTTATTTTATGACTCAAATAACACTCGTTTTGCACTCATAAAAACACTCAATTGAATAGCCAATTCCTTAACACTCAGCTTAACACTGGGCCAAAACATTGAGAAAACAACTACACTCAGTGTTAATTTTGTTGAGTGCAAAATTTCCCATTTCGTATTTAACACTCAATTTTTAGCTGTGTAGATTCCAATAATAGGCGATTAAATTATTATCATACGATAACAACTGTGACTTGTCACGCAACAAATCTGAATAGTACGCCATAAACTGAATATACTTATGCATCATTTTAATGCTATTAAACAATAAAAATAAACTAAATCGCCAGATTTAATTGCCCCTTCAGATCCAATTCAACTGTAGAAAACTATAAATAACTTGAGCAATCAACGGATGACTTTTATCATCCATCAATCCTAACTACCGAAAACGTTAGCGTCAGGCAAAGTAAAATTTTAAGGTCTAGTCTAGAAGAGCTGGCGTTAAATCACAGACGCGGAAAGGCGGTGTGAGATGGGGAGCAGGATCGAAAAGTAGAGGAGGGGAAGACGGGGGTAGCGGGGGAGGTTAGGTAACAAGTCGCGCGCGAATTCCTCGAGCTTTAAAAATTCGTGGGTATAAGCGAAAATGCAAACCCGTCGGGGCTCTCGGTGGCTGCAGCTCGGATTTGCCGGGCCGTGAAAAAAAGCGCCACGTGCGCGTGTTTGCGCGCCGGCCCCCGGGGGTGATCGATGGCGCCATTGGCTTTCATTGGCCCGATCTCCGCCGGGGCCAAGCGCGCACCTCCCTCCTCCGGCGCCTTTTTCAAGCGTGTATTTCGCGCGTGCTTTTGACGCGCGCGGCCGCGTCGGCTTTTCCTCGCGGATTATGCTCCCGAATTCGGCAGCTTTTTCCGGCGCCACGGCCGTGTTATCGCAGTCGCGCTCGCTAGTTTTATAAGGATGATTTATTTGACGAGGTAAAAGGTCGAAATAAAAAAAAAGGGGAGGTGGGACCGCCGGCTGGACCGCGCCGGTGGGATTTAAAACTGCGCCCGGCAGTGGATGACTAAGCAGGTTTAAAAAGCGCGCGCAGGCTGAAAAAGCGCGCACAGGCACGCACACTTGAAATAACAAATCTCGAAATCGCGTCGCGATAAATCACGGCTCAATGAGCACATCGGCATCTCAATTATTTCTTTTGCGGCGTGAGAGTTAATAATCCGCGTAAATAGAAAAGTTTGAAGGATGACAAAACAAATTGCTCGATTCAGTTTTTCCTTTTTTGTTGCGCGCGCACGAACAATTTTACGTAACGGTAGTTTGTCATACCTTTTCAAACATTTCGGAAAATTTATCATGATTTCGTTTATCTAGTAATGACTAACGGTTTTATGATCTTTTTATTGTACTCGTACAAGCATTTTTTCCGTATTTGAAACGGACAGGATATTATAAACAAACTACTGGAATATTATTTTATTGTGTGCGCAAACCTTATGACTCTCCCAGTTATATGTTATGCGTTTGCAAAGTAGCTGTTATTCGCATTTTTATCGGACAGTGTGAAAAACATTTTCGTGCAAAACATTTTCACGCACACAGCTCAAAATGCTTGGTAGACTGCGTATTCTCCACTTGTGTTATTGTCATAAAGTTTGCACGTGCAGGAATCACTATACTAGCGGACTTTTATCGAAATATTATATAATTATTCTTCATTGTATGATCACTATTTTTAATTCAATTTCTGAAGTGAAAATAGTACTACACCAATACAGTTTTCTCGTAGAAGTACGTGAAAAAACGTAATCAACGAGCAGTTTGCCAGCACTGCCAAATTTTTCCAGGAAAAGTCCTGTAAGTTTTAACGGAATCTTGCACTTTTCACGAAGCATATTTGTGCAAGAAAAGCTCTGTCAAAATTATTTGGATGCTCACATAAACGCCGCTTTTCTTGCAGAAAAGATAAACCTTTGCCAAAAGCCCATATTTCAGGTATATATAAATTACAAGGGTTTTACCGTAAAAATGTACAGTGCTTGAAAATCGTTCCACGATTACATTTTTTCACGTAATTTTTACGGGGAGCTTCACCATAATTTTTACCAGAACATTAATTCGGTATATTTTTATTTCAAAATGCTTTTCATTTCAAGTAGTTTCTCCGTAATTTTTAGAGAAATGAGTTTTTTTTTTAAAAAACAATAAAAAATCAAAGTAGATAACATTTAACATTACAGAATTATTTGTTAGTGTTAATAAATACTTATAACTCTACAAAGAATTTATATTTTTTTACTGTACCAAAGCGTTAAAATAAGCGTTAAAAATAAATAACAACGTAAATACGAAAAAACAGTGTTAACTTGGAGGCCAGTGCATAGGATTATACACCTTACCGGGAAGATGACGGTAATTATCAGTTAATTCGCATTAATTTCATGCGACAGTCACGATCGCTCGTGCCTAGGAGGAAAAAAAGAAGAGAAGAACGAAGAACCGCTGCGAGGGACTCTGCTTAGAGTCGCGCTCATGATCGGCAATCTGCATCCGCGTCTTCTTCATCCTACTTAATAACGGTGACCTTAAGCGGGCAATGCTGAATCCGCGGTCCTCGCAGCGATAATCGCTCTTTAGACTCAGCCGAAAACAGCGCCGTTGAAAACAAGGCGCACGGCGCTCGATCAAGCGCGAAAACCGCGAACGCATCGCGGCGGAAAAGCGCGCGGGGGAGGGGAATCGGGTCGTCGGGCGGCCATAATTTTCTCCTTCTTTCTCTCTCTTTCTCGTCGCGGGATGCAGCGGTGCGCGATGGTCGATTCCGAGCTCGTTCCGGCCTTTGTGCCGCGCCGAGATACGCGGGGATTTGTCTCGTTCGGCCGCGCGCGCTCCTTTCCTTTTTTTGCGCCTATAAGTGCGGCCAATTCCCTGGGCCTTCCCCGCTCCTCACCGTCCCCTTGTAATGCCGGCTGTTATCGATAAGCCGCCGCTTGCCTTTTTCAACGACGCGCAACCTGCTCTCGACTCTTGCGCGGGATGATCGATGCCCCCGTTGTAGCCGATTGCCTCTGTCCCTCCCCCTGCCAGAGTTGCTCCCGAGAATTTGGACGATCGAACTGGGTGATTGCACGCGCTGGAAGAAATTGCGAGGGCAAAAATGGCGATGCTTGCTGCAAATATTTGTTCTACGTAGAGCGAGCGATTATCGAGGTTGAAAATTCTGGTTATTAATTAAGTTCGTTAATTCAACTGCGTTGGATTTATTTTTTCTTGTTTTCAATTACTTTTTTTAAAAACGTCAATCGATTATTTTTATTTAGGATATTTACTTTTTGTTAGTTCTGAATATTGTATGACAATGAAAATAGTATTTTGTGAGTGTGTTTCCTGTTTAATTTTTATGTTGTAAGTGTTAAATTATTTTGTTAAAGTAGTGTTATAGAAATTAGAAACTAACATTAAAAAGGCACTTATTTCACTGTTTGGAGAATAAAAGTTCCGCAGGACAACTGTGATTAGAGTAACTGATTAATTTATAATGGATTTAATAAGGTACAATTAAATACGGCTGAATAACTTTTAATTATTTTAAATAGAACTTTTATTCTCTTTAATTAATTGAGTTTTAAATTTTTACTAGAATTATAGAATAAGAACAATTCTAATTTTCAATATGATTTAAAATTTAGAAAAGGATTTATATTTAATTAATTGACAGTCTAATTATTACTCATCAATTTATAATGATATTGGCAACCCATTAGAGTATAAAATTGCTGTCTTGTCATGCAAAATGTTGTCAATTTTTAATAGATACAATCAAAATCATGAAAGCATTGTCTTCGAAGTTTTTTCCTGCTTCAATTAATATTTTTGTTATTCCCTTCTTTAATGAAAACTTTAATTAATATATTTTTCGAAGAGATTAAAGTTCAGTCTTGTCATTCAAACTCTTTTTTAAGCAAGCATGTTGTTCTTCTAAATGAGTAATTGTCTCAAAGTAAGTAATCCACTTTGCTCTAATTCAATTAATTAATCATTTTGAAAAACATATTCAGCTTTCGTATAAGTGAAAGCAAGTGTTCTTCTAACGAATTTAACTAACCTTTGTTATTCTAAAAATAAGACAACTGCCATCTGTGAATCTGTGGCATACATCAGAAAAAAACACAAAGTCAAGGAATTTCAGAATAGAATATTTATCATCTTTAAAATACCATTACTGCGAGACACACATGGCAGCCTTCTAATTGCGACTTATTCAATTTAACTTTTAATTGAATTTGATTAATTTTCAAACTAATCACGATCTTGAACAAATCTAATTGGAAAAAAATCTATTGATGATTCATCACACTTTTCAAGTCGCTATTGACTTTACAAAGAGACCGTGAAAACACTTCCACTGTGCATTAGCGTCAAAGTCAATGGACATACTTCCGAATGCGTGCGCTTTAACACACACACATTCAGCCGCATGTGCACATATTATTAATACACATGAATGAACCTGATGAATGCACACACGCGCGTACATCCACACAGATATACATACACATGCACACACCGGCTTAATACGATTATTAAGACGCAGCTCGCATATGCGATGAGGAAGTGTATTCGATCATCTGAAAATCGTTTGCGCGCCCGCTCTCGTGACCGCCAAGGCGAAAACGAAAAAAGGAAGTCACTCTCACGTGCGAGCGAACCCGCGTGCGTTTCGCTTGCTTACATATCCGTGGGCCAATTATTTATAGAAAAAAGAAGAGGGGGAAGTGCGCGCGTGCAAGCGGAATTTCGATTTCAAGTTCACAGTCGACGGCCGCCCGACTCGATCCTCTTTATTATATATACCCTCAAACACCAGACACGCGGGCGATAAAGAAATTATCTCGATGTGAAAGCGCGCCAGCATTGGCTTTTTATCGGCGTGCGCGCACACGCGGTACAGGCGCGCGCTCGATTCAGAAGAAACGGCGCTTTGTACACGCGACGTCTCTCTCATCTCTTTTTTTTTTATTTTAACTTTTTTTCTCAAAGAGTGAGAACATCATTGTAAACGCGGCGTTTTATTGCGCGATCGAGCAGGTTCTGCAGCCTCTTTCACTCGACGAAAAACAGAGCGGCTCTTTGACGGCTGCGGCCGCGGTTAACTGTACGTTATTTTTTTCGGTTGGGTGGCAAATATTTTTTACACGCTGGCAGGTTTGCGGCGGCTGTGGAAGAGACATTTCCGAATATAATGTATTTCTATTTTGTTATCGGTTCGCGGGTGTGATCGGAATTTTGTATAATTATTATTCAGAATTTTGTATAATTATTAATTTGTATAATTATTCAGTTGCTGATTGCGAGGTTTAGATGTGATAAGACGCAGACGGTTTTTGCAGTGATTTATTTTCGTGTAAATGCTTGAAGACTTGTTTAGCGAGGATAGCGAGGTATTAACAATGTTAATGGACTGTCGCGAGAGTCAATGCCAATTTTTTTTATCTTTTTTTGAAAGCGTCGTTATGAAAGAGTTCAATTTTATTTTCTCGTTTTCTTGCGTTTGGAGGTGAACGCGTTTAGTTTTCATTGACGCTGATTTGATTTTCCAAAAATGGCTAATATTTATATTAATTATTGTTTTTTTTGCAGTAAATAATGTTATAGAATCCGTGTTTTAAACTACCAACGAAACATAAATACTATATATTAATATTATTCGAAACTAGCAAAAATCAAATTTTAATTAGTTATGAACCTGACTTTATTTCCTACATTTATCTTTTTTATTCTTTCAAATATAACATTACATAAAATATGCATTTATTATCATTCATTGCTAATGCTTCTAATTTTCATTATAAGCTATTATACTATTTAGATGGTAGCTGACGACTAATGTATTCCATATGTAAATTAACCAGTTTTTTCTATTTATTGAGATCTTGACAATGTTTAATTTTTTCAATGTCCATCAAGAGGTGCACGTGTTTACGCAAGCAGTGGCTAATTATTTAAGTTTATAATATATATAACCGGAACATCGATAAAATTTACTTGCTTCGGATATAAATTACACATTTCCCGCAGTAAAAGCACGTGAATAACTTATTAGAAACCAACTTGGATCGTCCTCATGAATATTTAACCAAAACATATTAATATATTCCGCAACTTACATCTTCAATACGTCCAATCTGTCTTGAAACTTTAGCATATAAACAAGAACACTAAAAAAGATGTTTTCGCGTTTAACACAAATTAATTTACGAATCACGCTTTACAGCGGCGTATAAAGCTCGTGTCAAATGTACGAAAAAAATGTTTAAAACCGCGCAATCACACTTGGCGCTACTAAATAGCAGCTACGTCCACCAATTATTGATTTTCCATCTGTTTAATCCCCGATGAATAATTCGCCATCCAAAGAGCAAAGTCCACTCGACTAGCAACAATGCGTGACTGCGTCGTTTCCACCATCATTGCCATCTCGGCCGATTATGACTATTCATCTGCATCCGCTCCGGATTGGCATAGGTGCGTGCACCTTCGCGTGTTAATGATGAATATTTCATAATTGCCGCTCGTTTGATTGATTTTTTCTCGCGTCTGCAGTGAGCAGCCGCTGCCGCGCACAAAGGAAATTACAGCGGCGAGGATTGCCGGGAAAGAGGAAGCGCCGGGTTCGCGATCCGCGATATCGATTGCGCCTTTGTGTATTTCGCGCGGCGTTATGTCACGCTCGAGCTTAGGCCGGATTGAGCCGATGCCTTATCGCGAGGAGTTGGAAGCTCGCCGAGCCTTGGAATCTTCGATCTCTCCTCTTATTCGCGGAATGATTTAAGCGGGATCTTACATACTGGGAGAGTAGTAGAGAACTTGCGAACAGCGAATTTTCGTTGGAAATGTGGGAGATTCTTTTTATGGTTATAATTAAGGAAGGAGATACGTGTTGAGTTTCAAAATTGTACTGATCGATTTACCCGTAGGTAGGTGTAGAACGTATATAAATATTATAATTGTTATTTTAGATAATGAATTAGTATCTTTTTACATTGAGTAATATTTCTAGTCAAAATTACTATACTATCTGGGAAAATGGTCATGAATTGACATTTTTATAAAAATTGCCTTAGTTTATACTGAAATTTATTAAAGAGTATTGTAAATTTTAAATTTTCAGGATATACACGGTTAAAAATGTTGTGTTTTGTATTCGTTCAATTCTAAACATTAAAATAATATTTAGAATTGAACGGATTTTTAACAGTGTACATTCAGTAATATTTATTAAAAACTATACTCATTTTTCGTGAACACTTTTCTCAGCGTATTTACATATTCTTTAATTAATTTTACCAGATTATATAAAAAGTCAAAGAGAAAAGCTGAAGCTAACTCTATTGTTAACTGTATATTATAACTGAAAATAAACACGAAGAACTATTAAGATTTTGTAATAAAATTCATTCCTGACATTCCTGTTTAACTATTAACATTGACATTCTTTATTATTATTAAGAATTCTTACAGTTTTTTCACAGTAATTCCAACAGAATTCGTGATTGGTATAGTAGTGCCACTATTCCAGATAGTGTACCGCGGAAATTGGATCGGCACATGACTAAGGAAGCTATGAATAAGGAACGCGTGCACTTTAGGTTATCGGTGATACGAGTTGCGGTGACGGTGCATTGGAAAAATTTGTACGTCCTTAGGGTTACGTAACGTTTCCTTTTTTTTCCCGTTCTTCTTTGAAAGCGCGCGCGGCAGCGGCGGTGATTATCATAAAATTGCAGCTTTCGGGAGCATCGGCGATGGGGATCGATTGTAATTCATTGTTGTGATTTGGCGAGATGCAGATTCACGCCGGTTAAAGCAGTATTGGATTCGGAAGGATTATTATTGTACCTGACAGTATTTTAAGTCGGTTGGGTATTACTATGTAGATTAAATTCGCTAAATTATCATAATACCCATTATTGAGATTAACTGATTTCATTGTGGCTTTATTTTGAATTGAAGTTCGCACGTGCGCCTCAAGTTTCAGCAGTGTCAGCTCACTTCTTGCTTGGTGAAAAAATTTGTCGAGAACTTTAATGGCTGAAGACTAATGGTTTTATGTATAATAGACATGCGGAAGTGAAATAATGTCAGTTATATATTGATATTTTTGTTTGCAACGTTGGAAGTTGTAAAATAGAAAAATTATTTTTGTTACTTAAAAATTACTCTTAATTATTAGCTTCAGCTTCTAAAAAAGTATAAAAGCATATACACAAACTTGAAATTAAACAGCAGCTCTCCTACTTATAAGCTGCCTATTACCTTGTTTTTTATTGCAAGAATCTTTTTTATGTCACTTTTTGATTGTTTATTTAACAAGCAGTGCTATTTTTATTCCTTTTTAACATCTGCTATTTTTTCTGTAATCTCTCAGAGAATTATTTGATGTTCATATTAGTCGCATCAAAGAATTCTAGTAGGTGTATTGAAGTACAAAAAATCGAGTCTGCAATTAATTTTCTCAAGATTTTAGAAGCAATAATTTTTGTTTTTTTATGGGGCCTTGAATAGACACACTCCTTTGCGCCACTGTCATCTAAACGTATACTATATACATCAATGCAATTTAAATGTCAGTGCATCTCTAGTGGCAATTAAAAAACACGGTATTAATGAGGCTTGTGTGATTGGGTAGGTGTGTTGATAACTGTGCTTTATATTGAGAGTCAGTTTAGAGGTTTGCTTGATTTTTGATTATAGAATTAACGGAAATTAATTAATGTAATTTAGCAAAAATTAGTGTAATATTGTAATAATACTTATTTAAATAAGATGCATGAAATAAACGAGACGTTTACATTTTTATTTTCAATCATTGTCTTTATTTCAGTACAAATTGAATATGATGACATACGATCTAAATATTTCGTAAGATTTGAATATTTTTTAATACTTTAATATTTAAATATTTTATTGATTAAATACGTTTTTTATGTTATCTGTGTAATTAGATTATTTTATAGTTTAATGATAAATTTACATAAGATTTTAAATTTTTAAAATGGAGAAAAGATAAATGTTAAACTCTGATTCATTTAAAAGAAATACAGGACGCATTTTTAAAAGAAAGAGATCGGCGAGATTCATCGATCAATTTACTTATATATTTGATTTTTTACCATTCAGATTTCCTTTTTAATCAGAGCGTGCCATTTTAAAAAGCTGTATCATAGAGTGCATGAAATTAAAAACTTAGTACGTCTTAAACTTTTTCTTGAATAAATTTAGTGGCTTGTACATTCAATATATATTCGTACACTGAAAAAAAATTTGGTAATTTTAAATAAATATTTCGTTGAATAGTACTTGTTAAATATTTCTTTA